>JAPDSC010045527.1:23145-79281 GCA_026290005.1 Latrodectus geometricus
CAATAATTATTTTTATTCTTCAGAAGTATATTTTTAATTTTTCCCTCTTAATAATAATATATATACGTATGTATGAATTGGTATATGCATAGTTTATGAAATATAATAAGTGTATTTCCTTAACAGATTTCTAATAATCTTATAAATATTACTAATAATTTCTAATGAGGAGGGAAAAATTAAAAATATACTTCTGAAGAATAAAAATAATTATTGAAATAAGTATAACATTTAATTTTGAAAATTAAGAATAGAAAAATCAACAAAGGAAATCTTGAAATTACGAATATTGGTAACTAAATGCACTATGCACAAAAAGTTTTTTTTTTCAAAAAAATTAAAAACTTTTATTTCATCATTAATTTCAAATAAATAATTGAAATTGAAATTAAATGTAATGTACATTCTATGATTTTAAAAAGGAATTATTTTAGAATACTTTTAATCAAATAAGGATATATTTGATTTCAAAATAAAATATTAATTTATTGATGGAATTAATATTAATTTGTAAGCATTCATATTCAGTTATTAGATACATACTGTGCTTCTTACAGCAATTTTAAAATACGCTTTGCACTAATTAATAATTTAAGATTAATTCTAGGTATTGAAAATTTTTGTTCAATTAAAAATGTTTGAAATAGAAAAAGAAAAACAGCATAATATATATTTTAATTTAGAAAGTAATAATTTACGATAATCGCCCACATATATATGAATAATAAAACAGAATATTTTTGAAATTTAAATTAATCTCATAATACTATTACTTTTTATGTTAATTGAAATACTCGTTAATTTTTAAATTGTTTGCACAAGATTTTTTATTTAATTTGAACTTTATTAAAATCAGATTTAATGTAGAAATCTTTTTTTTTAATATTTAAGACAGAAAATAACAAAGCTGTTCGTTTCTAAAAATCTAATTAATAATAATTCTATATATAATATTATAAATAAGTGCAGAATTGATTTTAATAAACAATGAAACATGGAAAATAAATTATAACTTTTAATTAAAATTATAACTTTTTGTATCTCACAGGAAATATAGTCAATTTGTTTAACTAAACCAATGTAGTCTCTCAGATATTTAGTTTGTCAAAGTGCTATTTTTGAAACGTATTTTATTAAAATATTTCGATCTCTTGATGCATAATTAAATCATTTTTCAATCATAACGTTAATTTCGGTACTCATAATTATAAAACTAAAGAAAATTCTTTGAATTATTGCAAAAATAATTTAAGAGTTTTCTAATTTTTTTTTGGTGATTCTCACAATAACAATAATTAGAAACCTTAGCTTGAAATAACAGAATTAAAGAGGCTGTATATAAAAAAAAATAATCTAGTTGTGCATTAAATAAATTTTTTATGAATGCGAATAAACTTAGAAAGAAGTATTATATTTAAAAAAAATTCAATGCATCCCTTGCTAGCATCTTAATAATTTAGTAATGACCTGTGAAACACTTAAAATCGATTGTTACATTGTTTTTCAGGTGATATGTTACCTGTTGGGGGGAAAATCAAGATTAGGGTTATTTATCTTGGACTTTGTTTCTAAATTATGTAATCTGAACCTGTTTTGAGATGATGATAACACAGCCATTCTATGTAATAACTTACACTTCATGTTGACCCTTTCTGTGTCAAAAAAAGCATGTTCATTCAAAATAAACATTTTATTTCTAGTGTAATATCAGTGAGTATCACACTAGTTCTCCCTTTAAAGCAATTTGCGCATTCTCTTACTTTAAAATATTTTTTTATTCTCAAAATCTATTATCAATTTTACAAAGAAAAATTATCAATCATTCGTAAATTCAGGAAGTATATTCTCAAAGAAGAGTAAAAATAATCTCTATGTAGTCAATTAACTATTAACACTTTAAGAACAAATAGCTAATGTTTAAAAGCATAATCCAAAAGATTAAAATTTTTTCTATGACATGCGTTGAATTATTTACATAATATACATTAATTACATTATATTATGTCTAGTTATTCAAATACATGTATCATTTTTCAACATTTTTTACTACATTAGTATCGAGATAAAGATTATTCTTTTCATTCATTCAAAATTATTCGAAGAGAAATGCTAAATAAAAATAATTTTATTTTAAGATGCGGGTAATGTAAATATCCGTATAAGAATTTGGGCATGTTTTATTATTTATTTAAAACATATGCATCACTTGATGGAAACCCTTATTGATTTGTTTACTCAAGTTGAATTATCTATATTACGATTACGGTATAACAAAGGCAATCAAATCAAAAATTTACTAAACAATATTCTTTACTTTTTTCAAAGTAAACCAATCAGTCGCCAGAAGATACGATCTAATTAAGTTCTGAGTAAGTTTCATTTTTCAAATATTAGCATAAGATATGTGATTTAATCTTTTGTCAAAAATAAAGAATTTTGTGAAAATGTGGAAAAATATATTTTTTAGAATGTTCACTTACCTCATGATCCAATAAATATCATTCTTTTCATTGTCATTTTATGCCTGAGGCTCATAAATAAGGAAATTAATATATGAATTGAGAGTAAATGAATGTGATTTAAAATCAGAAGTTTGTTTTGAGTTATTAGTGCTTAAATATTTTTAATAAAATTTCAGTTATATGTTTATTCCGGCTTCACAAAATCAATTTTATTTACAATATAAAATAAATATTTGCAGCCGTTTTATTAAATATCCTCATTATTTGTTTTACTTTTGTAAAAAGTTAGTTAATATAGTATATATTAACTAAATTGAAGACACAAAATCTTTCAGAGTTATCATTTTCACTAAGCATTATAAAAAAGTGGTTTATTTAATTTATTGAAAAAATTACAAAAAATGTATTTTCTTCAGGAAATGAAATTTTCTAGAGTTTTATGTGAATCAAAAACAGTGAAACATTCATTTCGTACTCTTAAATATAAGCAATACTATCTCTACTATCTCAAATATATATATATATATATATAATTCTTAATAATATGCAATTATAGAGTATGCAAGATTAGAAAATCACAGAATCTAACAGTTGTAAACTCGACTTCATTTTCTTACATACTATAAATAATTTATTCGTAAAGATACACTCTGAAAAAACATCTTATGATAGGCATAGCAAAAATATTTCTTACAAAATTGATATTATGTATCTTATTTTAAAAACAAGAACCACCTTGTTTATTGGTTGTTCATCTACTGTGTTCTTGTGTTCTGTGTTCTTGACCCTAGTGGATGAATGATGGTGAGACGACTAACCATAATGTTGCATGCACACAATTTATTAACGACTCAGACTGTCGGCAGCTCCCCTCTTCATAAAATAAAGTTGTGACAATCAGTGACAAGCGTCACATACTAGTGTGATTAGAAACACCTCTACTTTTATCCACATTACATTAGTTCATCAACTGAGTCACTGAGTGCTGCCGGTCTAATTCTACCATGCTAAAAGGTCATTGTCATTAATGATATGCAAATAGCCAATATTGCTGCATTCGATATATTTATCTCACTGTCATTCATCATTTAGTACAGGTGTTAACTTGGACTTAACCTAAAAATCTGTCAGTTTTAATAAAACTCATTCGGAGACTTTGAACCATCATAATTATCCCACTGTCTAAATTGCTTAGATAAATAGGAATTGTTCTTCACAAATTTCATATTATTCTTGTTTGATATCAAAGAGAGAACAATAATAAAATTACACTTAATAAAATTTAATTAAATTAAATGAACACTTAATAAAATTTTGAAGGGAGAATGCGTAATTCGTAATTAGCGGCTTTTAAAATTAAGGATTAAATAATATTAGCTGGCATATACTTTCAGTTCTCTTCCTGTATCACGCATTATCATTTATGAAATCTGGGACTATAGGATTAATTTATTCAAAAATTTTATTTTAAATTGTCATAAATATTTTTGCGATTAATTATAAATACATTTAGGGTAATTTAAATATCACAATTTCAATCATATTTTGCATTAACATTTGAAGTACTAAGGATTTTTTATAGATAATACCTTTGAATATTTTTACAGAATATTTTGACATTTGAATATTTCCTACAAATCGTTATCAAATTGCGCTAAACCTGAGCAGTATCATGAAATAACATTATTTATCCTAGAAATATAAAACACTATTCTACTTTTAATATTGATACAATTTTTATTTTTTCGCATCATATTTATATGTCACAAGAAGTATTATTGACAGTAGTATATAAACGAAAGAAGCTAAGCCACTTTAAGCGCTTGAGGGATTCTGGCCCAAATTTTCACTTGAAGGATTCTGGCCCAGGACAATTCTACCAGAATCCCTCAAGCGCAAAAGTGGGCCAGGTTCTGGCCCAGGACAATTCGACACGCGAATGCGCGATTGTTTTTTTAATAATAGAAAAAATTCACTTATGAATAATTGCTTTTCTTAACTCAATACCTGCAGATAGCATTAATTAGTATTGGTAAGAACAGCAGGCCATTTTCCACCGAGACCCGGAGTGGGGTAATGGCTTAATCTCGGTCGTTTTTTTTTTGTTTACCCGGGGTTTCGCCGAAAAATCATAAACTGAAGTTTATGAAATATCAGCCCTATTCCCCGGGGAAGGACACTCTTCAACTTGATTTAGTAAGCAAAACTCTTCAACTTAATCATATAGTAGTATAAATAATAAGTGCGCTTAAAGTGGCTTAGCTTCTTTCGTTTATATACTACTATTGACGTATTTATTTTAAATATCTTTTTGTGCTTGATGTATTTCTGCGTATTTTGGAAAATGTTGCTAGAACATTAATACAAATATATGATCACATCATAAAAAAATTAAGTAATTTCGCTAATTTTGAGAATTATCATCTCCTTATTGATATTTCCTATTTTAAAATGATTTTAGCTAGAAATTTGTTTTCTACAATGATATACTAATTTAAATGTTTATAACAGAATAAATATATTACGAAAATATTTATTTATACATCAAATATATAATTTGATAAAAATATAACAATGTTAATTTCAAGAAATCTGTATTTAATTATGACAAAAGAAATCCTTAGGAATAGCCAAAATTATTTAATTATACTCACACGTTGTAGAGAAAATGCATTTAATTAAACAAAACTAATTACTTGGCACAATGAAAAAATAAGAAAAAAAATTTTTCTTCTAAAATATTAGAATTTTTATGTATTTTAAAAATAGATAAAGATATTTTATTTTTTCTAAAATACGCATTTACACTTCATTTATCTCTTTGCATTGTAAAAAATTGTTAGGATACTGACATAAATATAGGATCACAATGTACTAAATTATATCATATTTTTCATATTTTATAAACCATTATTTTTTACTGATAATACAGATTTTAAAAGAACCTTATTTCGAATATTTTAAGGGTATATTGACACATACGTTATAAAATTAGATATTTTATGAAAAACTATGTTCTTATAAGTAAATGTGTATTCAATTCTGAAAAGTAATTCCCGGACATCATCAAATGCGTTAAATTATTTTAATAGGCACAGTTTAGGGAAAATTCATTTTAAGTGAAATGTAAAATTTTGGTTTAATATTAGAAAAGAATATTCCAAAATAACTAAATTTGAAGGAAAATACTATGCACAACTCATCTTTGTATGCATTGTAAACAATTAAAATTGTAATTTGTATAAAAGGTATTTCAATTCTAAGATATGAGAACGTGAATTTGAGCAAAACTGTATATATAAATCCAGTATAAACAAACATATGAATATTTTATATGGTAGGTAAACCATACTGATAAATAAAGAAATTAAATGAGAAAAAAATTGACCGTGAATATGCAACATTATAAAGTCAGTTATGAGTTGAAAAAAGAAGAACCAAAATTGTGTTAGAAACAACAATTTCTTGGGCCATCTGATGTCAAAATAGTTTTTCTATGAGTTTTTAGAGTAGAATTCTTAAATTAACTACACATCAAATTAATTTTTTTATTTGATTTAGAAACAAAAATAATTATTATTTGAGAAGGAAACACTTGAATTCATGTTTTGTTTTTGGATTAAATGATCGAAAAGAATATTTTCAGTTTAGTCTGTAAATACAAGAAATGTTAGAAGCTATTTTAAAGATAATCTATTATAAAAATGGTTAAAAATTAAATGACAAATTTACTGTATTTTTAAAAATAAATTTACGAATAATATAAAAAAAATATTTTTCTAAAAATAATATATATTTTCTTTAAATTAAAAAGAATGATTTTGTTAAATAATACTTCACTGGATTCTTTCAAAGCATTTTATTTTACTTACAAAAATGTAAATAAATTAAAAATCCTATGATTAATATTATCAGTTTACAGCGAGTTAAGTTCATTTTTATTATACATCTTAATACACTCATGTAATAGTTTATCTAATATATAAATGCATGTATTTCCATTCGACAATTACACAGTTTGAACCGTATATCTTTTTTCCAAAAAATATCAAACATCAATTTGTGTGTGTGTGTTTCAATTTCATAAATTTTTAAAATTTCAGAAAAAAGTAGTCAAAATACATTTTTTATATCTACTAAGTAAAATAGCTGAATGTTTAATAATTTGTTTATCTTTAAACACATTATAATTGTTCAACATCAATCAATTATGAGAATATTTGTAGTTATTTGGAGTTCCATTATAATTATTTCTCCCAGAGGAATTTTTCATCATGTGCAAAGTGGTCGTACAACTCAAGCAAAAGAATAACTAACAGAAACACATTTATTCTATTTTATAAAATAATTTAGCCACTGACTATATATCAATCAAATAGACAACAGAAAAAAATGACTGATATATAATTCATAGTGGTAATTGATTTTGGTAGTTTATGTTTCAGTGTTTAATCTCGAATCAGTTTTTATATATTAAATTAAGAATAAATAATAGGAGAAATTTACTTTTTTGCAAGGAAAAATATATTTAAATACCAACTTATCAACTCTAAATCTGCAATACACTATTTAAGCATAATTTCTTAACATTTCACATAAAAGCTAAGAAATTTCATTCCAGACACTTTTAAGCGTTGATGATATCAAACTTTTTTACACTTTAAATTTACAATATTCAATAGAAAAATACAATTCGCATTAAATAGCGCATACCGATAAAATATCAATGAAAAATTGAGAAAATGAAGTTAGAAAAAAGAATTCAAATTATTTTAAAAATAGCTACAATTGCTGAGAGTTAAATTTATTGCATGAGTAAATTAATATGTAAGGATGCATGGATATATTTAAAAATTAATCACGTTCTATACGATATCAACATTAGAAACGCAAAAAAAACATATTATATGATAAATAATGCAAAATATTCCTTTTTTTATTACAAAACATAAATTTTCTAGAATTTCTATTATGATTTTTTCAATAATGTTAGAAGCTAAACTCTATTAACTTGGAATAGCAAACATTTTAATTTTTAATGTAATTACATATCAAAGTTTAAAAATAATCATTAGACTTATTTGAATGATTGAACATATTTACTTCAAATTAAATTTCAAGTAAGTAAAATATTTATGTAAATATTGCAAGATTTTTACCTTTAATTATAAAAAAAGTGGCAAAAATGTCCATAACAAAAATACTTCCATTATTTTAAGAAAACAATACATATTTAATTAAATGAATATTGTAAGTGATCCATGAGTGAAAATGAAATTAAGTTTCTTTTATGCTATTCCCGGTCTTAAATGGAATAATAAGTTCATCATTATTTAATAATATGGTATGAATTACAATAATAGTTAAAGACGAAGATTTTTATCCTGTTTATGTATATTTATATCTAAATAGCAAATGTGTGTTATTCTAAAGTTTGGTTATTGCATTATATTCTTTACTTTTATTAATTTCTTTTTTATTTTATTGGTATTATGATTTTCAATTAGGCGTGACACATATTTTTGAAATTATAAAAAATTAAGTAATCCTAAAAACACCTTGAAAATAAATTATAAATTTGTTCTTGTTTTTGAAAATGAAGGAAATATATTGCATACAAATATAAATCCTTAAATGTATACAAAAAGCATTAAAAATTATAAAAAAGAAAAATGCATAATTATCTTTGTTCTGAAGTTATTTTAAAATATTCGAAAAGTAAAAGATAAAACACATAATTAAGAAGATTTTCGAAACTCAGTAAATATCACATGTAGATTTTTTTTTAATTTCATAATATTCGGCTTTGATTAGTTTCTTTCGAATTAGATTTGATATTATGCTTGTTTATATTAAAATAAACTTAATTTAATTAGAAGTTACGCACCAAGTTGGAAGTTTATTTATCACTAAAATGCAATTTCAGTAAAATATACTATTTTTTCTGTTTTTAATATATAATGAAAGCATAAATGTGTTAAAGAATTTATACTATTCTAAATAATTTAAGTGCTGCTATTTCTCCGTCTTTAACATATTTTTTTTAAAAAAATTAGCAATTTGTAAGATATTTCATTCTTATGAATAATATAAGTATCAACATATTTAAATTACGTTTAATATAAAAAAGAGAATGCAATTTTTTGTCTATAAATATGATTTCACATACAATATTTTGCTTCTGTTTTCTTTCATTTTTCTCAAATTATTTTCAGTAAAATATTTATGGATAATAAATTTCTTTAAAACATCAATAAATATGCAAATTTTCGTTTTCATATCTTTGATGAAAAAAAAATAAATAAATTATTAAATTTTATGTTAAACATTATCATTCTCAGCAGCGAAGATAGCTTTGAAAATGAAAGTGTTTTTGTATCTCAGTTCTAAACCATGAAAACGCGTTATTTATTTCAGCATGAGTACTAATTTTTCACAAAATCGCTTAACTTATTTAAAATCAGTAAATAATTTTTTAAACATATGAAATTTACATATTAATTTTTTTTAATATTAATTTAATTTCATATGTTTAAAAAAAAACATAGTTTTTTTTTAAACATATGAAATTAAATATGTGAAATTTATGGCTCGATACATATTTTCGATAAAATAAATTCCTGTTGAATAAACAAAGGAAAAGTTTACACTTAACTCAGCACAAATAAAACTATTCTTTAATGCAAAACAGTTGACATTTTTTTTTCTTTTTGATAAAACAAGTGATTGAAGACGACGTTGTCATACGAAAAATCTCATAGGGAAAAAATATTTATCTAAATTGTGGAATATTCTCAGGGGCGAAGTCAGGTGTTTTTCTTTGGAAAACTTAAAAATAGTTTTTCTTACTAGTGAGATAGATTTTCTTCCATTATTTTGCTGACATGTGTTTTAACAAGTTGAGTATTTGCTTAATACTACTCAGAAATGTTTTAAAACTTTCAAATACATTTGGCAAAGATAGAATAAAATACATTTTGAAATATTTAATTTTTAAATAGCTGAGTATTTATATAAGAAATATTTATTTTAATATTAAAAGCATTTATCCTTCTTTTTATTAGAGCTATTAGAAATATGTATTTTCATGAAATAAAATATTTATAAATAATCTCTTTTACGGTATGAATTTTGCTTAGCTTTCCTCTTCCAGTTACTTAAAATCTTATACTTTTATATTGCATATACGCTGAAATATTAATAAAATATGAATAAGAGTGTAATGGCATTTTGGGAATATTATATCTGTCAGTTTTACAGAGATGTTCAAACCTTAATAGAACGGGTCCAATAAATTTAATATAATATGCACTAAATAAATAAGAAAATACTTGTAATAATACTTTTAACTATTAATTTCTTTTCAAACCTTTTAATTTACTATAATTTCACAATTGTAACCTCAATACTCTTTTTGTAAACACTCAGTTTTCCTTAATTTTAACTATAGTTAAAATTGTGATACATATACATTTGTTTTTTAATATGTTATATTGATGAATCATGAATATTGGTTAAATATTTGTTATATTATCAGCTGAATACTGTAAATTAATAGAGTTTACATAAAATATTTCTGCCTTGTAACGTTTTCAATTCATTTAATTTTTCAAGTTTAATAAATAATTGAAGAGTACCACAATAGAAAGTCGACTAAATATTTACCATTTTAATATTTGTAATCAAAATATATTTACAGATGTATCTATTAATTATTCCTTTTGACTAGTTTGGCATTTAAAAAGATATTTTATTGAAAAATGTCTAAAATATTTAATTATAATATAATTTTTATACTTTGCCTCATTATATTACTGATTAAAGGTATTTAGATTGTTTTAAACACAAATTGGGAGACAAAATATTTTAAAGAATCATATAGTGTTAATTGTAAGCTTACCACATAGTTCAAAGATAATTAAATAGTTTGTAGAAAAATAATTTAAAGTAAGTTTTCTAATTTTACAAGTCATTAATCAATAGATTATTTAGTGAATTGCTCAGTAGAATTTTCAAATTATTATAATAATATTTTATTCTTAGTTGCTTACGGATAATGCAGAAAAATTAAAATTAAATTTGTCTTGCAATTTGAAATGTTATTATAAATTTTTATATTTATTTAGAAACTTTAACATCAGTTTTAGGAATTTTAAATGCAGCAAATTCATATAACATCTTACGAGGAAATCCATATGGAATTCTTAAATTTTAAAATTATTTCATATTTAATATGGGATTTTGTATTTTGTACACTTTTAATTAATGTGCAACTTTTCTTTGCTTTACATACGAGATAATAAATATCGTAGTTTCGAAATCATTTTCTTGTAAATTCTGAAAGACAAGATAAACAATGAGGATATTTTATTAATAAATTCTTTTAAAGTTCAAGTATTTGCATCATTATTACTATGTGTAAAGTTTATTTGGATCATCATTATTCAGTGTACATACATATTTGTCATACTATATGTCAGAGAACACATAATTTTAATTACAGCAAAACACTTTTACCACACGTGGTTGCTGAGCGAAATATTTCTTCACTGATTGATGATATTGTTTCTTTCACATTATAAGAGTGCATTGTGATTTATATGTGCATATTACAATGGATGTAGACACATATGCCTAATTCCCCATGAAGAACGTCCTCAAGTGTGAATAGCGCTTAAAGAGATAATTGATGAATAAGAACGATAAAATATTAAATGAAAATGTGAACCGCAAATCTGTAATAATAATTAACTGAATAATTCGGTGGACTAAAATTAATCAGATCTACTTGCTGAGAATGTTTTCATTAAAATAAAAAGTGAGTTCTCTTGTGGTTAAACATTAGGAAACTAACTTTTTTTTTGAGTTTTGAATGCGAGATTATTTGAATGCATGCTTGAAATCTTTTTTGGCATTTTCACCTTTTGAACAAAAGAACATGGCTTTCTACTTTATTAATTAGAGCACTGATTGACAAATAATAATTATTCTCTGAAATTAAAATCATAGAGGTGTTTAAAATTTCTAAGACAGCTATTGGCTATTTGTTTGTCATCAGTGTGATTAAAATTTGAGACATAAAAATGTTGTTAAGTACATACCTCTGTAGTATTTGTAAAATCCAATTTTTAATGTAACAGTCCAAAATTATATCAAAAGGAAGATATTTTAATGGGAATTAAATAGTGCTATTAAATTTTGAATGAGATACAGTAGTAGAATGGCAACATACCCAAAGGCTCTAGGGCAGTGTTTCTCAACCTTTTAGTATTCACGACCCAATTTTCAATCATAATTTTCATCCCCCCCTCCCCACCACATTCAATAAAATATATACAATAATAATGTATTTTGAGTATTTTGGCACTAAACCTACACTACAACCTTAATTTTAAACTTTACAAATTACCAAGAATACCGAAATTTATTGACATTTTGTAACACTGATACTCAGCATTGAAAAAACAAGAATCCTATGCTTTTTTATTGCTCTTGCGTCCCGCCATGGCGGGCATTCTCACGGTTTCGCGAGAAGTTTCGATTTGTCTGGAATTTGTCTGGTCAGCAAAAAATTAAGCTAGGAGCGTGCGCAGATTTGAACAAATGTTTTCTCATAGGGAGAAGGGGAAAGTTCTATGACGCCAATTTCAATTTCAGACAATCTCATTCGAGTCGATCCTTCTATCGCTATTGAATCTATTCTGAATGTGTATATTATATATATTTTTGTGTAATTGCAATTCCCCGTATTAAATATTCACGGCAGCAGACTTATGCAGAATCATGGATAAATTTTTAAGTGAGCGTAAGCGATCATTAGACGATAGACGCGCATCAACAAGTACACAGATGAGCGTGGTTCCGAAAATAAAACCAAGAAAATATTCTCAAGAATACTTAAATTTTGGGTTCACTAGTACTGAAGTAAATGAAAAAGAAAGGCCCCTGTGTATTATTTGCTCAAAAATGTTGGCGACAGACAGCATGAAACCTAATAAACTTAAACAACATTTGGAAACGCTTCATAGTGAGTACGTAAACAAACCCAGAGAATTCTTCGAATTAAAATTAAAATCATATGAAAAGCAAAAATCATTGTTTAAAAAAACTTTGTCTGTGAATGAAAAAGCTTTAATTGCCTCTTACAAAGTTTCATATAAAATAGCCAGATGTAAAATGCCCGAACCATTGGTGAAGAGCTTATTTTGCTAGCCGTGATTAATATTGTAGAAATTATGTTTGGAGATAATTTTGCAAAACAAATGCAGTCTATACCTCTTTCAAATGATACTGTTGCCCGTCAAATTGCTGATATAGCTGAAGATGTAGAGTGTCAGCTTTTGTCGAAGTTGAGTTTCAAATTGTTCTGAATACAACTCGATGAGGCAACAGATAGTAATAAAGATGCTCATTTCATTGCCTATGTTAGATTTTGTGATGATTTGTCAGTAGTAGAAGAATTACTTTTCTGCAAACCAATAGAACTCAAAGCAACAGCACTCGCTTTATTTGCTATCTTAAATGATTTTAGGAACGAGGCAAACATAGAATGGAAAAATTGCGTCGGAATATGCACGGATGGTGCT
This sequence comes from Latrodectus geometricus, assembly GCA_026290005.1. Classification (NCBI taxonomy): domain Eukaryota; kingdom Metazoa; phylum Arthropoda; class Arachnida; order Araneae; family Theridiidae; genus Latrodectus; species Latrodectus geometricus. The sequence continues at coordinate 36,194 of JAPDSC010045527.1, forward strand.
CGTTCTATGTCAGGAAGATTCCAAAGTATTCAAGCACTTGTGAAACAAAAATCGCCACAGTGCGTCTGGACACATTGCATGATCCACAGAGAAGCTTTGGCTTCCAAAGAAAGGAGTCCTGGTTTGAATATTGTGTTAACTAAGGTTGTAACCGTAGTAAATTATATAAAAATGAGACCCCTGAAATCAAGAATCTTTTCCGCACTTTGTAAAGACATGGGTGCAGTACATTCAGCGTTACTATTTTATTGCGAGGCAAGATGGTTGTCACGAGGGAAATTTTTGCAACGTGTTTATGAATTAAGAGAAGAAATCGCCGTTTTCCTAGAAGAGGAAAACAGACTAGAAGCTGAGAATTTTTGGGATAGTTTATTTGTGTTGAAATTGAGCTACATGGTTGACATATTCGAGAAATTAAATAACTTGAATCTTCAACTGCAAGGATCAAATACACATATATTGGAAACGAGTGATAAAGTTAATACTTTTTGTAGGAAATTGGAATTGTGGAGCAGAAATTTAAAGCAAGAAAACTTAACAATGTTTGCAAATTTGAATGATTGTATTAAAACTTACAAGGCTGAAGAACAACATGTAAAAGTTGTTTTTGTAACCATTGAAAATCATTTAGCAATGTTAGCAAAGAATTTTAAAAAGTACTTTCTTGCTGACGACAAACTGATATCAAGTTACAAGTGGGTGAGGGATCCATTTCAAAATACTCCCGAAGGACTCTCAATCGAAGAGGAAGAAACCTTTATAGACTTCACGGCAAGCGGCTAAACCAAAAGACAATTTAGAAATAAATAACTCTTTGAATTTTGGGCAGGAGTGGATGATGAGTTTTCTGCACTAAAAACAAGGGCATTTCGCATTCTACTACCATTTTCAACATCTTACCTTTGTGAAACTGGATTTTCTGCGGGGGGGCTTCTTTGAAGACAAAATATAGATCTCAGCTAAATATAGAAAAAGAACTGAGAGTGTCTATTTCTAATATTAAACCCTTCTTCGAAAAACTTTGCTCTGAAAGACAGGCCCAAGGAAGTCACTAATAATTATTAAATTTGTTTTTAATGTAGTAAGTTGTTTTATTTTAATAAGTTAATTATTAAATATGTCGAAATGTATTTTGTTTTGTATGTGTGTGTGTGTTCTTTCCTTTCAGTCACTTAATCAATTTTTTTAAATAACATTTTCTCTTGGATTTGCTCGCGCCCCCTCATTAGTGTGTTGGCGCCCCCCTAGGGGGGCGCGCCCCACAGGTTGAGAATCACTGCCTTAAACTATATCTGTAACAATTGTGAATTTAGCCAAGTAAAGAATATTACACAAGTAAATGAAATCATGAAATTTTTCAGTCAAACACATTTAGATATGCATATGTAATGAATTAATCATATTATCTGAATAAGAATAATGGACTATTCTGTTTCTTTTCATCTGTTTCATTAGAGGACATTAAAGCAATGTTGCATAAGTTTGGGATTGGGGATTTGGGATTTGGGAGTGGAAATTTAAAAACTTTTTGGAGAAAACAAACATTATTTTTGACACATAATTAGTTTACCTTTTATTTATTTTATTTGGTGAATCTCTTTCAACAGACAGATTATTAAAATAAGAGAGTTAGTAAAAGAGACAAGACTCACAGCATAAAACATATATTTATCTCAAACATTTTAGTTGTTTATTAACCACTGAAATTCAAAATGAAATATGTTTTTTAGAAACTGTAAACGTTCTAAAAAAAATAAATAAAATTATACTATTGAATTATTAAAAAAAATCGTCAGAAAACAAAAGTTCATATTTCCAAACAAATTCTTCTGCAGAATAAAATAATATTTATAGGCTTTATCAAAGTTCACTTTAAATTACTTTATAATATAATTGAAACAAATGGCTTGTTTTTATCTACTTTCAAAAATTTTTTCTTTAAATAAATATGAAATTAAACAAGACAAAAAAAAATAACAACAACAATCTAAACAAAAAAAATATTCACAAAAATAAATTTTTTATATTAAATTTTCATTTCTTTAATTTTATATTTTTCTATTTTTAAACTAATTTTATTAAAAAAAGTTATTTTTGATTAGAAGATATAAATTCTAATCTGTAAATATATTGACACTAAGAAAATTAATGAAATGATGATAATCAAAAATATTAAATTTTGTTTATTAACGAGATTACAATGGATTGCTTTCAGAAAAGAATTTCTAAAGACTATATTTTTAAATATTTAAATTTTTACTGTTGAACAAAAGTGTCAAAAGTTGAAGATGAATAAAAAAATAGGAAATGTTCCTCAGTGTGGTGAATTAAAACTGTGAATACATTTATATTATTGTAATTTTAATATGAATTTTTTTTCTATTGGTATTTTCGAGTATAAATTAAAAGATAACTTTACTTTATCATATTTAAGAATATATTAGCTGATAATTCTTCACAACTTTGTTTAAAACAATTTGTATTTAATAAATAATAAATTTATTAAAAATAGTTTACTTAGAAACTTTTGTTTTAAAATTATTAAAAATATTATTTCAAAGCAAGCATATCTGATTAAGATAACAAAATCAAACGAACATAAGACATTTGTCGCATTATTATCTGAAGTAAAATTATAATGTAACACAAAAATACTCTTCATTTTCACTGAAAAATAAATATCATGAATCAAAACTTAATCAGAGTTTGAAACACTCTAAAGATTTTAAGGAATATTTTGAGAAATAGTTTTTATACGCACAATCTTTAGATAAAAATATTTTTCTAAAAGTATAAGTTCAAAAGATAACACTCCAAACTCTAAAATTCACATATTTTTTATACACCACATCTGAAATTTATGGTGAATATAATATTATGAGGCATTAATTTGGAGATTATTAAATTTTGAAAAAAAGTACATTTTGACTTTAACAAAAATATGAATTCTATATATCTGAAGAAAAAACAAGTTTTTGTATTATTCATAAAATGGGCTTCAAATTCTGTTTTTCTTCAGAGCATACATTTTAGGCTATTGGAATATCTAAAATGATATTTTGTAGCTACAGAAAGTCTATTTCTTTCCGTGTTATTCAAAAATATAATTTTTTTTTTATTATTTTGCAATAAATTAATTTTAGTTACAAGACACTTTCAATCATTAACAAATGCATTTCTTGCGAAAAGGATATATATATATATATATATATATATATATATATATACGTTTTAACGGTAAAATTTCACGAAGTAATCAAAATAAATTACTGCATTTAATGTTACATAAACATATACTTTATTTTTGATTTAAAATGATGACGCAAGAATTGAACTAAACTTAAAAAATAAACAAATTACTGAAATAGATTTTTTTTTGTAAATATAATTATTGAAAAATATTTTTATTATTGCATTTGGATTTGACAGAAAGATAAGAGCATTTTGAATTTCGATATAAATTGTATTTTTCAAATAATATAAACGTGTTCATATTACTGTGTAATGTGCATTTTGATGTTTAATAAAAATTATGCCATAACATATTTATGAAATTTCATAATACGATTTTAAGGTATTATTTTGTTTTAATTGCATGCTAAAATTATGGGAATGTTTCCGTTAATTTGAGACTATTTATAGACAAGAATAGAAGAAAAATAAATACAAATCAATTACTGAACTATAATTTTCTTGAAGATAGTTTATAAGATTGTGTGTGCATGTCTCAGAAGTTTCAAGAAACATAATTAATACAACTCAAAAATTATTATCAAAGAAATGTTAAAGAGAAATTTAAATGCGTTTTTTTTTCAATTTAAAGATATATTACTTTAAAGAAGATATAATACTTGAAGGTGAAAAATATAGGACAAAATGAATTTCATACTTAATAAAAACTAAAGTAAGATTAAGTTTGATATTGAAAATAAAATTCATACCATTTCAAAAATTGTAATCATTTCTTACTGTGTACCAAAAGAATCTATTTCATGCAATATTCCTTGTGGTACAAAAAATAATGAAATTCCATAAAAATTGGAGCCATACTGAAAAAAAACATCTTAATTTTAATAATTTATTGTTATAATTTGAACGTTACAATTATTTATGCAGAAAATAACTGAGATATTTTCAAAGATTTGTTTTGTTGTTTGTTATTGTAATAGTAAAATGATTACAGATTAGCTTACAATTTTAAAAATTTATCATTTCTAAACATTGCGCATGCGTTATATATGTTGCTTTTTTCTTTTTCCTCTAGTTTGAACTTGAAAGCTGATGTAAAATATGGCTTTAAATTTTTAATTAAAATATTTTAAATTAAGGAGTATAAAACTGTTTAAATCTATTTAAATACAGGCAAATTTTATTTGTAATATATATAGGCAAATTTTATTTGTAAATATATTAATTCAAATATTTATATCCTACTAATTAACAATATAACCAAATATTATTTATACCATACAAAAATTAATTAAGGTAATAAAATGAGTGTTATCATTTGTAAAAAAGGACTATATTGAGAAATAGTTAATAATAATATCTAAGACTTACGATTCATATATTTCATGTTATTATGGTCTAATTTCATGAATTTTCATGAATTCATTCCATGAATTCATTTCATGAATTCATGTTTTTCTCAGTCATTCAGAGCAATTTCTAGACAATCTGGTCTCTTGTTACAAAAATATCTTGGATGGTTTGGACTTGAATACTGAGCACGGTCTTTGTGTTTGTAGAGTGGATTTCCTTTTTAACGTCTCTTCTCCTTCGTCTCTTCTCCATGCTCACACCTCTGCAGCATCTGTAACTACCCTCTTCTTAGTTCCTCCTGCAATTTTCTTCATTTTTGTTTCTTCACTCACTTTGGCAATTTGTGAATGATTAATTAACTTCACTTGTTCCTTTTAAATCCTTTCTTCATTATCTGCTTTAAGACTATGGAAGTATGTATCATCTTTTTCACTCAGGAAGCTTTATTATCTGAATACTTCAGACTTATAATTTAGCAGTCTTAAGGATTTACATACCCAAATTAGACTTGAATACTTAAAATTGAAAACTTCTCACTAAACTTCAACTCGGCTTGTCTCTATCTATACTCTGTGTTTTATCTACCTGTTATTTTCTTCATTACTGTTCTTTCGCTTTCTACAACCGGCTTCCAAAATTCATAAGCTTGTGCAGTCTACTTCATAGAAGGAGGATGGGAAATGTTTTACTTGAAAATTAAATATGAAAAGAATTTACAGACATAGGAAAAAATGGGTTACATAATGTTTTGCAAACAATATCCAGTTAGTGAATACAACAGATTAAATACACTTATATATTTTGTAAAATATAATGTAGTTTATATCACAAAGCCATCTAATTTCCTAGTCACTAGCTTTATAGATTAAGAAGTCAAATACAAGCAGTCAAATATTTATGGAATTCTAAAGGATTTTAAAGTTAATATTTTTAACACTCGAGCAAAATGATATCGAAAATTTCTTCGCTATCTATTCTCCAGATACTAAAAGACTTTTAATTATACTTAGAGTAAAAATAATACAAATTTTTGAAAACATCTTGTACACCGAAGTAATCTTGTTTAATGTTTTACATTTTTATAGTTTTTCAAATAAATGAGCAATAAAATATAGTTCTGTGACGATAGTAAAAAATATGAAAATATGTTGTCCTTATGGTTTAATCTTGGGACCCTTTTTTTTTTTGAAAACTTGATTAATTGATCCTTCATCCTTATCTAAATTGTTTACATTGCCGGCGTGTATTATTTTAGGGAGAATTAACTATTACGAGATTAGTAAATAAAGTTAAAACATTTATTAATTTGCATTTATATACTTTACTTTTATATGAATATATATACAGATGTGGAAATGTATCAAGAACAATTTTCATTACATAGATAAATATTTTAAATTTTATCTAATAAAATATATATGCCTTTAACTTTATTATTTAATTTGGAATATTGAAACTAATAAATAGTGTTCTTGATAAACTAAATTTAATGAATAATGATGGTTTTCCTTCAAAAAACAACATTAGCAGTTTATATCATACAGAAATACACAACAACAACCACATGAACAATTATATAAGACAAATATTTGAATAAAACTCATAAGTTGAATTCATTATATTAATTTAAATATTTCTTATTAATTATATGTCTAGAGAACTTTATTAATGTTAATTTATTTCCCAAAATTAACTTTCTATATATAAATATATTGCATAATACACTTAGGAAATCATGATTTGACGTAGATATTAAGTAATAAATATTCAGTAATTTCTTTTGGTTGTAATCAGAAATAATAAATTAAACATAAGTTTCAGTAATACATCATATTTTCATTTTGCAAGTTCAAATTTATATCACTATATCTAATGTTCAGAAGCGTTTTTAGTATTTAGAAGTATTTAGAATTTGAATAAAAATTCTTTTACACAATGCCGAAATCAAGGAAATATCTGTCAAAAATTATAAAGCATAAAAAATTGCTAAATAAAATTTGTAAAATGAATAAAATACATATTTGCAAATAATCCTAACTAGGTTTGCTTAAACAAAGCAAACGAAAAATTATTATTTTATGATTAAAGTTGTTTTGTTTATAAAATTTAATTATTTTCGAATTACACATTTTCATCTGAATGTCGTTTTAGCCTTTAAAAAATAAAAAGATTCAAAATAATTTATGTCACATCACAAATATATATATAATATATATATATATATATATATATATATATATATATATATATATATATATATATATATATATATATATATATATATTATTTCTGGTCAAAAGTTTATTAAGAAGCCGTAAAATATTTTACTTCGAAAACAAAATGCATTAGATATGAATATTAAATGGATGTTTATTCATATCCTTAACACTAGCTAATATTTAGACCAACTTTCTAATTTTAAACATAATTTCTCATCTTAAATATTTCATTTTCCGTTTACCATCTCAAAATAGTTTTTGTTGTTTCTCTTATTCTGAATTTTGTTTGTTAGCTTTATTAAATTATTTTTTGAAATCTAAATTTATATTGTTTATTTTAAAGCCACAATGTTTCAAAATTGTTTTAAAAGTTTAAATTGATTTTTTAATATCTTATTCTTTATGCCGTATGACGCTAATAAAATGTAGTTGAAATCTCAGCATTTTCTTTCTAGTTTTTTTAATTAACATTTAAATTCTTCTGTAAATATTTTCTTCGTTACTGCAAGTCTTCAAAAAATTTACATTCTCGGATTAGTTTATTGTTTTATATTTTCTTAAAATACTTTTGTTTACTCCTCTCAGCAAGAAAGAATTATTTTCTAGAGTCTTTACATATAGTGGAATTTATCACCTTCTGCATAGTTTTAGGGTTTCATATATCTGCATTTCTAAGAAATTTCTATGAAGTATATGATTTTATTACAGATTTTCTAAACAGGTGGCATTATTTCTGAAATATATATTTAAGATATTCCCCTGAGTATTATAGTTTGAATTTTGAACTTATATTAAATTTTTATAATAATAATCATGAAAAATGATAAAAATAAAAGTCAATTACCTTAAATCAAAATATTTAATGGTAAATTGAAATCACTTATTGACAATGGTTGATTATTATATGGTATTAAATGTATTTACAGAAGTATTCTGATAATTACTATTTTATATAAAATATAAGAGAAAATATAAGAAGAAAGAATAATATAATTATAAAATATAAGAAGAAAAAAAATTGTGAATGGAGTTTCAATAATTATTTAGATTTTTCATTATGTAAATTTTAATGAAATTTCTTGAATAATATTTTTTGCTTAAGAGATATCAGAAATTTAAATAATATACATTCTATCATCATAACTTCTAATAAAATTAGATTCATAAAATCTGTACGTTTTTACATTAATTCCCAAACGTAACAGTGTAACATAAAGCCACATAGATGTTTATAAAATTTTTTAACATTTTTTTCTAGTTTACAAAATTAGGATAATTGCTAAAATCTAATACTTCATCGAAATAAAACTATTATATTTAGTTTGTTTTAAAAACAAAACAGTATGAAACATTTAAAATCTATTAATTTAAAATATGAAGTAAGATGATATTTCTTTCTTCTCTATTTTAACATAGTAGTAAATTTTATAAATACTACAAAAATTATTATTTTATGTTATATAAAATATAGATATCTATTTTATAAGGTAAAACATTTGACATTTGTAGGTTATTTTTTTAAAAAACATATTATTAAATTTTGTAGTTTGCATTACATCTTCTTTAATTACAATTAATTACTTTACTAATAACTTCAAATATTCTACCTTTACTTTTCTCAAATTATAAATATATTATAATTTATGAAAACTTATTTGTCCCTTAAGCATAAAATAAACTAATCTTTTTCAGTTTATTTTTCATAAATAATCAATGTACTTTTATTTATTTCATTACTTCCTATTCAGAAGAGTATTTACTGTTATCTGAATTATATTTAATGATACTATTCAGTACCTGGACATCGTTATAATGCCCAAACACTGCATAGGTCATAGCAGAGTGGTTCGAATATTTCCTGTTTAACATCTAGAGTATGTCTCCAGTAATTTCCCATTTCATATTAGGATCATGTCACTTCCACCAGAATATCAGGTTCTGCACAATAAGTTAGTGCTCAGAAATGGTGATGCTTGAAATTATGGTTACAGAAACTTCCTTGAATATCAAATCACACTAGTATATTAATATAAATGATAATTATTATTATAGTAGCTGTAGAGTTGATATGGGAATAACTTAAAGCTGCGCACCTATCGTCAGCACAACATTTATTCTCATGTTCTGAAAATATGTGAGATTATTATACAAAGCTCTATCAGCATAATATTGTCTTACTAATAAAGAAAGTTATTTTTATATTATTTTACTAAGTATATAATGCAGCTCACATTTATATGTGATAAAATTAAATTAGTGTTTATTCAAAAATTAATGTAATTATAATTCGACCGTCACGAGAAGGCGGGTGAGATCTGTCTCCGGTGGAAGGGTTCATTCTTTCAGAGGTTTGGACAGTAAAATGATTACGCAGTTTAGGGTTAAAACAAATTTTTCGCCCGTTCTTCTCTTTGGCGAAGAACACGATTTTCCCCTCTTCATTCTTTGCTTTCTACTTAGCCTAGAAGTTTGTATTCTCCGCGCTCTCTTTATTTTTAGTTTTTTGTTTGAATTAAAACTGTTCTTTTCAGAACAACACATAATGTCTCTAAAAGGGAAAACATTGCGTTCTAAAGAACGTAACATTGTTAATAACGTGCGTATATTTTTTGAAAATGAAGCGAAATGTAATTCGCTTTCGATACCAATTCAGAAAGCACAGGAACGTACTGCGGCTGCTACTGGCGTTTCTCTTAGAACTGTTCAAAGAATCAAAAAGGAATCTAGCACTGATAGCAGGCTTTCAACTCCTGGGAAACAGCGTAATCGACCTGCAGAACGCAATGGAGTTTTGGACAATTTTGATTTGTGTGTCATTCGAAATACAATAAATGAATTTTATGCGTCTAATAAAATTCCATCCATTTCATTATTATTGCCAGTGTTGAAAGAAAAGATTAATTTTTCTTGGAAAAGGGAATCTCTTAGGAAAGTCCTGCATCAAATTGGATTTCGTTGGAAACGATGCCAAAATAAAAGGAAACTACTGATTGAACGGCCAGACATAATTTCGTGGAGATGCCGGTACTTGAGAGAAATAAAAAAATATCGAGAAAGCCAAAAAAACATTATTTATGTGGATGAAACTTGGATTGACAGCAACCTTTCCTTCTCAAAATGCTGGCAAGATGAAAAACTTGGTGCTTTCGTAAAAGATGGTGCTGGTAATAGGTTAATTGTTGTGCATGCTGGATCAAAAGATGGATTTGTGCCAAATGCAGAATTAGTATTTAAAGCAGGCTGTGCAACAGGTGATTACCATGGGCAAATGAATTACGAAAATTTTGAAAAGTGGATAAGAGAAAAATTGCTGCCTAACATCCCTTGTAATTCCATTGTAATAATGGATAATGCATCGTACCATACGAGGATTTTGGATCCAGTACCGACGAAATATTCGACGAAAGCTAAAATGTGTAAATACTTAGATGACCAAAACATACAGTATGACAGCACTTTGAGAAAGCCTGAACTGTTTCAATTAATTAAAATGAATGCTCCACCTACAAAAAAATATCACATTGACGAACTTTTAAAAGCAGAAGGTCATTCTGTTCTAAGATTGCCTCCTTACCATTGTGACTTAAATCCTATTGAATTAGCTTGGGCAACAGTAAAGCGTCATGTTCGCGAAAGAAACGTCGAAGCTGATCTCAGTTTGAAATCAATGAAGGAATTGACGTCAAATGCAATTAAAAGAGTCTCGAAAGAAACCTGGCAAAAATTCTGCTGTCATGTAGAAAAAATCGAAGCAGAATATTGGAAAATCGATGGACTTGTGGAGACTACAATTGAAACATTAAATTTTGATATAGGATCCGAATCAGAAACTGATACTGCTTCTGAAAGTGGTACAATTGATTGGGATTCGGACACTTCTATGGATACTTATTAATAAAATAATAAGTATCCATAAGAAGTATAAGAAATGAAATTTTAAAATAATAAATACAGATCAGTTTTGGAAGTTCTCAAAATTATGTAGATTTTTTATAAGGTGGTTGACTCAGCCAAACAGCATTCTGCGAAATGAGGAGTTTGGTTCTGAAATTAGTGGGTTCAAATCTGCATGAACCAAACGGAGTGACTGTGTAAGGTTTTCATTGCACGTTAACGAGAATTCGGGTCACTTTCCATTAGAAAGACATTTCCTGTTCTTCGGCAACTCCAAAAACTATATTTTCCCTTATATTAACATATATTATTTATGCGAAATCTGTATATATGTATTATTAATATATGTTATTTATGCGAATTTTATTTTTAAAAATTTTGATAAATAATTTTGATAAATAAATTAAAAATTTTGAAAAAAAATTTTCATGTTATCCTTTTTTTATTTGATATTATACATAAAAAATGTTTTGATAAAATAGGTTTTATAATCAAAATTCTTAAAAACTATTTAACTGATAGATTTTACTGAGCGATATATAAATATTTTATATTGCCTCAAATTATTTTAAATGATTCCATAGGTGCACAATATCTTTCCTACTATAAACATATATGAATTAAAATAAATTCCACAACATTTTAAAATATTAGTATGTTGTAATATGATGAAATATGTATCTTGAATAAAAAAAAAGGCTGTAAAAAGTTAATTTATTACTTACGGAGTTTCTTTTTTGCCTAAAAGGGACGTTCCTTACATGAAAACTGTCTTCATCTAAATTAACAACAAGCATATTCTAGAAAATCTCACCCTTCCCTATTTTCTCAAAAATTATTACGATAACACAACGAAAATAAAAAAACTTTTGGGCACATAAATTATTTATCGTTCGGTGTCTACAAACAGTTTTTGTTCCTGTTCTTGTGAACGAAATAAATTCTAAAATCTATCTAATAATGAAATTTTCATTATTACAAAATAAATACGACAAAATAAAAATATTTTCATTCTAAATGTTTTGTCTAACATAACTTAACCTATGTATTTATATATTTCTATTCTGGTATTTGAATTCTTCGAAAAAGCATAACACACACATATTTTATTTTCATTCTATATCAAAAGGTGCAAATTAGCCAAATATGGTAATCTAGATTGAGGCGCTTTCTCCTCGTTTCCTCCTCCGTTCCCTAAATTGTTGAAATAGACTTCTCTGATAACACGTGACTCTTACGTCACACCCGCCATCTCCTGGCGTTCGCACTTTAGTAATTACTCTATTTATTATTAATGTACATAATTTTAGAAGGATTTTAAATTTTTGTTAACTAACTTAACTAAGTAGAAAGGCATAAAAATATGATAATTACCCTTTCATCCCTTTACTGAATTGATAAAACTGAGAACCAAGCTTGCATGGAAAGTAAACATTGAGGGTTTCGTGATAGACTGACCACCTAACTGAGATACAAGTTTCGAATCACAGGGCACTTTTTCACGAAAACAGGTATAGATACTGAAGGCATGCCTCATAGGCTGAGAACCACATATTTTAGTTTAGTTTCTTAACATGACAAAATTTATGCTATTACAAATAGTTTGATAAAAGTTATTTAATAAGTTCATCACATTAATTTTTTATTCTCCAATGAATTAATAGAAAGGTATTTAGATATTTATGAACATCCATTCAGCTTGAATGAATTTTTTTTCACTACTTTTCCAACTGAAATTAGAAAACGGAGTTTTGGATAATATTTAAATGATGGGATATATTCATTACTCTGTTTATACTTCCATTTTTTTTCAATGCACTTTCTTTTATTTAATCAATTCGATTATTAATTAATCTTACATAATTCAGTTGCATTAACATATGTTTTTAAAAAAAATTGAATAGTTGTATTTATATATGAATTTAAGTCATGTTTTTTTCGAGTGGTAATATAATGACAATTTGATTCACGATTTTGAATTCAAATAATGTAACATGTAATGTTATTATTTAAATATTTATTCCGTTGTAAAAATAATTTCAAACTATGAATAAGATAAAAAACTAAATTACTGCTGACTTAAAAAAAATATTTAAAAAATTAAGAAATTGTAAAACCAACATTATTACACATATTGGAAAGTGATAAAAGTATGTAAATATATTTTAGTAATTAAACAAACATTCTCTTATTAGTAAGAGGTAATTCTCGTTTAGTTTGTTGATAGGTAATAAACTTTTTAGTGGTCCGATAAATTTTATGATTCGAGTTTAAAAAAGGATGATTCTCTCAAGCTCTATTAAACAAACATATTTTGTTAATTAAAAAGGGGAGAAACGAAAAATATTAACAGTGAACTTAATTAAATCCATTATAAAAACTTAAAAATGTGTGTATTACAATACACTTTTTTCATTAATTGTATTCATATGAAAGCTATGCGTTATAAAAAGAGCATTAAATATATTTAAAAAGAGATCTTTTTAAATAACCGTGCGATCTATATTTTACTTTTCAAACGCAAATTTACATTTAATGTGTTACGTACTTATATTAAATATTATTTCAAGTAACTAATGGATCATCAGCTTGCAAATGTGGACATTTTATGGATCCTTTTTTGACGTAGAAATTGTACAAGTTTTTTTGCACATACAATTTTAATAACTGTCCAAACTAATGTTTCCTAGACGATAAATATCATTCGAATAAGAATACAAAGGGAAAACATTCATAGAAAAATGATTAAATGCATAATATAATAGAATGAGGAACAGAAAAACTCTTTTGAGGAAAACTTATATCGGAGTTATTAAAACGGTTGAACAATTGGTTCCCAGTAACACAAAATTTCTCAAGGGTTCAAGATATTTATGCACATTTTATTTTTTAATTTTTTACAAAGATAAAAGATTTAAAACTACATAGTGTTTGGAAAAGAAAAATGCATTGAACTTGCAGAAAATTAAAACTTTGATTATTTAAACTTTTTCAAGTGCATAAAAAACTCCAAATTAACTCCATATTTATTTAAAGTAGGAGATATTTAAAAGCACTAAATTTACACTATTCAAAAAAAATTAAAGGATATTGCGGTTTTTAGGTGGATCTTGTGGCTGGGAAACATTTTACCTTATTGATACATGGTCGACAGAGGTAGTAGGTTTTATGAGAATAAATTACACATGTTTGGCAGAAAAAATATATTTTATTGCGTATTTATGTACAAAAGGAAAAAAAAACACAATTTGTGTCTAGGAGAAAAAAAAAGAATAAGAAAAGGTGTTTTCTTCAAAGGAAATAATTTTTAGTAGGGGGTATGGTTTCCACGGACGACCAGCAACGTTGAACATCTTTAAGGCATGGAGATAATGAAGCTAGTGTTCACTTGTTTTGGTATTCTGTCCCACTCTTCCAGGTCTTGTAGAGCTTGTGGGGGTGGTTGGTGGCCAGCAACTCGTCTTCCTAGAACGTTCCAAACGTGTTCTGTTGGATTCATATCTGGATTCATGTCTGGTCTCTTTTTAAATTTAATTGTTTTTCTTAATTAATTAATTACGTTTAAATTCTTCATTACAAATGTAATAGTTCATAAATAAACCTTTTTTCTATAAGAAATATTTTATTTTGAAAACATTTTTTAGTAGTTAGAATAGCAAACAATGTCCAAATTAATTAGCGATGTGAAAACAAACATGGGAATTTGTATTTAATTATGAAATAAATTTTAGACATGCTTATTAAATTTACATGAGTATTGAATCAGAAATGTAACTGTGTTTGCGTTGGTAAATTATAACATTTTAAAAGTATTCATGCTTAAATTATTGAGATCAATTTCTTGTAAAAATGCATTATTCTTTATAGAAAAATTGTCTAAACCATAAATAAAAAAAATTAATTCAACTTTCACAAGTCTGACATTTTTGAAAAATTAATTATTTTTATATAATTAGTAATTTTTGTATAATTATTTTTATATAATACAATTGTAACTATTAAGAGATTTTTAACTGTTTTCAAATTGCGTCTCAGTATATCTTAATAAGTCATTTTCTAAATTGTCTTCAAACCTGAAAGTTCGCAATCGTTTTTCCTTCCCTTTGTTACACTCCATGTTAAATTGCGTTTAGTGAAAAGGGTCTAAACAACTTTTTGATTAGAGTCTGAAATTGTCATCAACTAATCATCATGCACTAAGCAAATTGTTTTTTTTAGCAGTCCTTTGCTGTTTTGAGAATATATTCTGTTTAATTAAAATCAAATTTACGAATTTGACTAGTACAAATAAATAAGGTTATAAACACTCTAAAGTATTAACTAGATGATATTAATTAATGTTATTCAACTGAAAAGTTTTATTATTTATATACTTCCAATTTATTATTATAAAATTTTAATTCTCAAACATAGAGCTGCTATGTGTTTCAACGAAGAAAAAAAAATACCGTAGAGCAACAACCAAACAAAATTAATTTAAATCAAAGATGGAAGAGCAAAACATTTTTTTGAAGTAGTTTACAAACAATATACAAAAACTTTAAATCAGCAACTGTATTACAATTTTTTTTAATTTTATTACGTTTTCAATTCTTTACTTTTTAATTTCTGAAAAGAAAACTTTTAGTTTCAGGAGTATAATGATTTGGAAGATAATAACATTGATGATAGTTATTAATGTCAGTTAAGCAATTAATGTTAGTTACTTCCCTTAATTTCATTAATTTCAGTGAGTTATATATATTTTTCATATTGATCTCAGTTAAATCTGCTCTTTATTTTTAATTTTTAATAAATTGATTATTTTTTCTTCTGCAACAGGAGACTTAATTTTCTATGAAATTTGTGACTATCGCAAATTGTTTTATTTCGCTTTCAAAAATCATGTTAAAATGCTGCAACTTGTTAATGACATTTCAAGTCTCCTTCAATTCTTAGTTTTCATGTATACATTAATGATCCGATAAGAACACATAAATGCAATTCGCCAATTCTGAAAGGATTAGGCAAATTTTAAAAAACTCTGTAGGATTAAAATATTTTAATTCTTAATATTTAAACTTAATTGCTTAAGATAATTTTTAGTTGCCTAAAGATAATTATTTTATCAAAAAACATCCTTAAGTAAACTAGAAAAGAAATTAAGATATTATCCTTTTTGCTTACAATGTCAAATTGTTAAACTTATAAACTAACAAAGAGTTTAAATGAAATTTTAAACTGCTAATGCATACTGAATAATTATCCAATTAAATCTCTTTTAACGAGAACTTTGTAACATCACGTTTTTCATTAATGGTCATTATAGTACCTAATTGAAAGCATTTAAATGTTTGATACAGAAAGAACTTTGATACTCTTAAAATGTGCATTATCTTTGCTAATTGAGTTTTTTATAAAAAAAATAAATAAAGCACTTTCAATGAAAAGTATGTACTTTTAAAGAACCAAATGTAAAAGTACGAGAAATTGATAGAATAGACTAGAAACAATGTTTATCATAAAATCTCTTCTTTTTGAGTTGAAAATTTTCTTCTGATAAGAGCTTAAGTATTCTTTCTTATGAAAGAAAAAATATAAACTGTTACTATTAATATCTAGATGAACACACAATATTTATTAATATTTCACTTTTAGATGAAAATTGGAAATATTTTAAGATTTATAATTCTAATTTTAATTACTGATCTGAAATGTTTACGTCCTATTTCTTCTTTTCATTGGTTGATTTTTAATGAATTTTTCAAATGTGCTTAAAATGTCCAATTTAAAAATATACATGTAATTACTAAACATATTTGTTTTTTTAATGACATAAAAACTTGCTTATTTTAAATTATTTTTGTATTTTTATTAATATAAGCAAAAAATCTATTTCAATTTAAAGAATTTAGCAAATTTAGATAAATGGAAAGCACTTTTGATACAAATCATACCTCTATAAACAACATGTCACAAACATTTTGACTATTTATAAATAATAAGAAAAACTCAGGTCAATGTGTGTTAAACTTATCAAACAATATTATTTGCTTAAAATATATTAGTAATTTTTAAAGAAGAAATAGGAAAACTTAATATATTTTCTTATTTTTTTGTTTGAATACACAATGTTCTGGTTTGGAAGAATTTTGGAAAACAATAAATGGTCTATATTTCTGCAAATGTGCGTTCTAAAAATGCAAAAGAATAAGCTATGCATTTAAAGAGGGATATAAAAAATTTACATTTCGAGAGTTACCAAACGCAACTTCATATTATTAAACTATTGATTATTTAATTAGGATATATGAAAGATATTATATTATATTATATTATGATTATATAAAATGGGAATGAAAATTTTTAAATCTACCATTTTTAAAATAATTGATTAATTATGCAGAGGGAGTAAAATGAACCAAAACTTTTTTAAACATTCAAAGTGAATAGAAGGCAAAGAACGATGATAAATATATGTGATTTGATTAAAAAAGGGTATAAAAATGTCAGATTTTATGAAAATATATCACAAATAAGACACATTTAAAAAAAATGACTTCGAAAGGCGTTCAGCTGAAAAATAATGAACGGATCACTAGATTTCACTCTATTATTCTTGCAGTGACAAGTGTTCAATATAACTGCTAGCACTAACAGTGACATTGTTAATGCAAATATAAATTTGTTAAAACACCACTAAAACAAAATGTTACATGTCGGAATTGTAGAAATTTCCAAAGAGATTGAGTGTTTCAGTAAGCCAATAGTGAAAAGAATGACGTTTCAGAAATTTTCACAAATAATCTCATATCTAGAAGTTGACTAATTTGAATCACTCAGATATTAATGTGATATAAAATGTTTTAAAGGGCCATTAT
The DNA here is from genome assembly GCA_026290005.1 of Latrodectus geometricus. Classification (NCBI taxonomy): domain Eukaryota; kingdom Metazoa; phylum Arthropoda; class Arachnida; order Araneae; family Theridiidae; genus Latrodectus; species Latrodectus geometricus. Next base: position 53,709 of record JAPDSC010045527.1, read on the forward strand.
TTTTTTCGTCATTACCCATTAGGTTTTTTTTCTTTTAAATGTAAAACAAGAATTTCAGCTACCATTTTTTTTAATAATTACTGTTTTGAAAATTGTTAAATAAAATGAGGACTTATTTTTCTAAAATAATTTAGATATTGTTAAAGAATTTTTTTTCAAATTGATATTTTTAACTAATTAAGATTAAAACTCCTTATATATCCTCTAAAATTATTTTTGGTTTCTATAATCGTAATATGGTTTGAGTTAGTATATAACATAAGCATTTTCTGAGCTTATTGTATCAAAAGTATCTTTTAAACATTTTGCACTGATGCGATATCAAAAGCACTGAAAAGGAAGTTAATTGTATATAATTAATCGTTTATTAAAAAGTTCATTAAAATGAAATCTTAATTCATAGGGGAAAAATTATGATTGTATTCCAAAATTTTATTTAAACGTAGTCATTTTTTGTCAAATGAGAGCTATAGTAAATTATTATACCAGTAACAAAAATAATACTGTATCATTCACTGTCTAAAAATAGTTTATATCGCAAGTAAAAGTGCAATTATTCCACAATATTTGTATTTGAGAACATTAAATTTTGAATAATTAAATATGTTTTTATGACTAAATTTTTATGAAATTGATATAAAATAATTTTATATTCTCTGTAATTTAACAAACTTCCTTATTCGAAATAAAAAGGTTTGAAGAAAAACCTCATTTTGCATAAAAGATTTTCGTTTTGTTTCCTCATAAATAGAGATTCATTTAAATGGAAAAAAAAAATATGCAAGAAAAATCCTAGATTTTTATATTTTTGTTCAAAGGTGTTTCAGACTTTTAATAAGAGTAAACTTAAAAAAAATATTTATTAATTAAGTCTGATATTATTTAAAATATCATAATCATATTCTATACAATTTTTTTTTTTGAACATCTAAGAGTTTTTTAGCTAACGCATCAACATCAAACTATTGATTTTAAAGGTTATTTTATATAGATTATAATTACACTTAATATATTTCTGATGTTATTAAAATTATTAATTTTTAATAGCTGTTATCTTCAGTTTTGAATATATGTGTAAATAGAAGTGCGAACCACACACACGAGCATGAATCAAGTAATATTACTAAAATTATGATTAATAAACATTACATAATTCACTCTCATTGATGGCAGGAAGTGTAATGTGATTAATTCTATACATGTTTCTGATAAATTAATAGAAACTCTTTAATTAATAATTTTTTGAAAACTTAATGAATTCCTAGTTTTTACTAACGTAAATTTAATAAAAATATTAACTTGTTTTTTATTATAAATGATTAGTTGAATTTCAAATTTTCATTCATAATGTATGCAAAAAATATTTTCCCAATTGATCAATTAGATTATCATATTTAATGAAATTTTTTTTTGCAATTTATCTGTGATGAAATAAAAATAACATTATTTGGCAGTTTTATTTTCATTATTTTAATAAATTTCACTTCATATCACATGTCCATTAAATTTTTATTTTTCTAGAAGGAATATTAATTCAGAATATGTTTTGGTATTTTGACCTTTGAAATCTCTCTAATCTTAAGAATAATTCGACAAAATAAAATTTTAATTAAATTTCACTTTTTTGTGCAAATCGATTGTTTTAATTTATATAATCAAAGCATTCATGATTTAATCTTAATAAACTCCTTTTTATTACATTTGGATTTAAGCAAAATAATTTTTGAAAGAAGAATATAGTATATTATATATATAACAACTAAATATATTGAAATAGGGATGTCCGTAGTGTTTGTTTCCCACTATGTATTTCTTAGAACTTACATTTAATGAATAATTACTAGTTTACATACATTGCAAAAAAATATTTCTGTTTTTCCATTTCCCAAGTTAAAAAAATGATTTAATATCATAAATAATACAAAATAAACTAATGTAATAAACTTCACTCTAGTAAATACACAGATTTGACAAAAGTCATGTATCCAATTTAAAGAGAACTGTATTCAAAATTAATTAATTTAAGTTCGGTTAAAAATAACCTAGAACAGTAAAAACTATATTAACATCTTTGAGATTTGAAAGTTTATCATCATGAAAAATATTTTGCATTACAGCTAGCGAGCCAAACAACTTATAGGAGCTGAGAAAAAAAACTGTAAAAGAAAAAAAATATTTCAAGCAATATAGCATAAGGATTTCAAATCCCATTTCATGAAAATAATTGAAGACAATTTATAATCTGCTCACTTTGGGAAATTATATCCCCCAATTTTTTTCAATTTCTACAAAATTTCTGCTTTCACTTAGATATTTACGAAAAAATATTTAACCGTAAACTAAATTATATATATGTGGAGAATTTATGAGCTTAAACCTTTAAACATCCTTTAATTATGCATGATTAAATAGTTAAACCGAAATATTGTCAAGGATTTACGACACAATGTGTTTCTTTAACAGAATTTATTCTTTTAAGAATTTAACACCTTTTAAGCTTTTTGTAAGAGTCTAGAACTGTTTTGTATAGTAAATTAACATAAAAAATATGACGTGTGTATTTCACAAGTTTAAAAGCAAACTAAGAGGAAAAATATTGTATTAATGACAGTATATTAAACAGTTTCTAGATACATCATGATGATGTATGATATATATTCATGCAAAACTTTACATTTTTTGTTGCTAAACAGACAAAACAATTTCGTTACTTCGAATATTTAAAACTAATTCATCATTATTGTAGGAGTTTTAAAAATTTTGTTTTCTGACCATTTTATTCATGTAACTTCATTAACTTCTTATTATAGAAAGCAGTTTAATTAAAAAAATAGAAATTTGATATTATTTCCTTTTAATTTTGAGTTATTGGTAATTATAATTTTAATAAATAATAAAGTTTAGCAAAATGTTTCTTTAATTTAAATTTAAGAAATATAATGTTAATAAAGAGAAGATGTATATTCAAGAGTATTGACAATTTATACCTCATATATCTTGATATAAAGTAATATGACTTCATATTCAAAGTAAAAAATGAACCACTTTTCACAAAAGAAGTTCATTTTTAGCTAGATATTACTAATATTTTTAGTGTCAGAGCAATATTTTGTATAAGAGCCATAAATAGCAATTTTTTTTAAAGACAATATAGGCAAGACATATTCAAAATGAAAAAATCATTTGATCTTCACTCAATAGATAATGCGAAACAAAACTGTTAATTTAAGTAATTATCCTTTGAGAAATCCGGATCATTTATTACATACTAAACCAAACAATAATTTAACTTGGGTACGATTGAAAAAAATCGAACTGATATATTTTAGGTACTGTGTAAAATTTTGTTTAAAATGTATCTTATAATTAAATTACCTGTAAATAGAACTCTTTAGAGAGAAACTCAGTGGAAGTCATCAAAAAATGCGATAATATGTTATAAGCTTTGCAAAATTTTAATAAAAAAAAATGTTTCGAACAGATATAGCAATGCTGGAATTAAAATGTTATATGAATGGTTGGTAAATGTACTTAAATTTTTAAAAGAATCAATGTAATGCTTAATGTTTTTTTCTATGCATACTAGACAACGTGGATTGATAGACTTTCCCAGTAAAAACGCTCTACATGAAAATCCTTGAAATGTTGAAAAAGGTTATAATGAATTTCGTAATAGTTGAGCACAGTCTGATTATAAAGAAAATGAATTCATGAAGAAGTATAGTCCAAAAAAGTTTGTATGATAGTAATAGCAACATAAATAAATGTGTTTGTACTTTTAATCAAATTTTTAAAAATAATTTAAAAATGGGAATTATATTTCCTATTATATCATCAGAGAAATAAGGAAACAATACAACTTTAAAAGTTATGTTAAGAAAAATATAAAATCAAGTTATAGAAAAAATCAGTTTTCAAAATAGTTTAAGGAAAATATTGTAAAAAAGTACTTTTCCCACAATTTAGAAATTCTGAAAATGTTTCATAGGTATGCATAATTTTTAAATACATTATTTATAATTATTTTTTGAAAATACAATTTTCTTTTATTTCACTTCTTTAATAAAGTTTCTTTTTTATATGTTTGGAAATAACAGAATTCCATTGCATGAGAAACTGATGTTTATTTCTTAATATAAACAAATGAGAATAAATAACTAAACAACTTTGAATATCTGTAAATGTATTTCCTGAATTTGAATCACATATTTACATATTTAGAATTATTCTACCACAAATCATCTAAAATAAAATGCATGATTTAAAGTAACATTAACAGATAATAAACGTACAAAATAATTATGTTTAATTTAATTAAATGAAATAAAGTTACTTGCTATTTAATTAAAATATGTGGATTAGTAAAAAATCATCAAACTTCTTATTTTTAAAATAATTTGGGACTAATTTATAAAGGAATAGTTTATGTTTCTGCAAATATTACTTTACATTATACCTTACGGGGGACTCAATGTTAAATTAAAAAAAATGTTTTTTCTAATTTTATAATAATATTTAAATTTAGAAAAAAATGTACAATGTGATGATAGTTAATTTAATTTTATTTTCCAGAAATAACAAACATTTATTTTAAAACAATTATTGTGTCATACTTTATAAATTCATTTATAATAAATTTTTGTGTATATTCTACATTGTTGTAAGTGTCTTTATATTAATAAAATAATATATTATTCATTACTATAACTGCATTTATAGCAAATGTTTCATTAAAATTGTGATAATAAATAACATCTAAAGTATCTTAACTTTATTGTAGGAAACGCCTGTTTTCCTAATTTTTTATTGCTTAAAAACATTATATTTTAAATAAGTGTTAATAATAACTGAATAACAAATAAACGAAAAATGGTTATTTGTCATCGTTTAGATAATAAATTCTAATAATCAAAATAAACTTAATTTAAATATATTGCTTATAGAAGTTTTAAATAATTTAAGAAACATTTTTTCAAATCAATTTTTGTGAAAGCATTTTATAGTTCTTATAATAAATATTTGTTACTTCGATAAATATTTATTACTATAAATAAATAGTTGTTATTTTGATTCATCTTACTGTCAAAGTCAGTAAAATTTATGTTAAATTAAATTAACACACACTTTTTAAGTGTGCATTTGTTTCTAGAAATTTATGAAACACTCATCACGAACAATATACAATTTAAAATATAATCAATCCATTTGTGATATTAAATCACACTTTTACAACATTTAAAAAACATTTGATTTTTGTTAAATTATAATCAAAGAAATCGAAATTTGTTAAAATTAAAGTATTGTAATTAATGCTCTTGATAAAAGAAACAAATATTACGCTTGGAATCAAATTTATAAGAAAACTTCTTTTAAGGACTTAATAACTACACTGCATTTTATTTAAAAATTTGATTATAAGAAAAATATGATGAAGCACAACTGAAAGTCTTTAGTTGATGCAAGCATTTTGATATGTTACACCTTAAGAAAATGAAAACATTAACACAAAGGCACATTTTAAAAACTCATATTTAAAATTCACTGCCTCTTTTCACTATTTTCTCAAGATTTCAAATACTTATTTTCACAAATATCATTAAATAGTATTATTTTGCATTGAAATATGTAGTATTTCATTTTTACAATTTTATTATCTGTCATGCATAATATTTTATTGGAACTTTTGTAGAAATAGAAATTGATGTAATATTTCATCGATATTTTTAGCTAAATAAATTATCATTATTTTTTTCAATTAAATATGAAGCTCTCAGGTTTTTTTCCCTAAGACATATGAATAAAATAGATCTCCTTTTGGGAGAATCAAAAATTTGGTCTCATCAAAAATAAAAATTATTCTAATTTCGTATATTGTCCTCTTGATATCTCTTATTTCCTTTTCAAATCTTTTTTCACTTACTCATCATATTTCACGCGCATATTTAATATTTAAATTACTTAAAATAAACCCACAAAAAATTACAAAGTTTTTACAAGTAAAAACATTATTGTGGAAAAATATAATTGGTTAGTGATACATATATCAAAAATATATGTAAAATATTGTAAATTACGAGCAATTTTTATGTAAGGAATAGGAAATATTTTATTATGTTTGACTTAAATTATTTAAAAATGGAGCCAATAAAAAAGGCTTCTATATTTTTTCCTAATAAAAAATATAATTTTTATCTGTTAAAACATTCCAACAGTAAGTGAAATTGTTTGTTTTATAGAAATAAAAATATACGAACACTCAAATACGTTCTAAGTTTCATGTAATATTAGACTTCTCATTTTAATAAAAGAAAATGTTTTTACATATATAATACATTTGTAGAATCTTATATTTAACCTAAGGATAAAACAATTTGAATTACTTTTTCTTAATCCTTTTTTTATAAACATTTATTTATTTTAAAAAAATAAAAATATATTTTGAGCATTTTAAGATAATTTTTGCAACTATAATTATTTCATATTTACAAACTGTTTATTGTTGCAGTGCATGATTTCCTGATTAACAACAATTGAAATTATTTATAGGAAATAATTGGAGCTTCATTAAAAACTAAATTAGATCTTAATACTACTAAATGTAATTTGCAATTGAAATAAATATTATTTAAAATTCAAAGCACTTCCTATGGCATAACACTTTACAATTTTGTTAATACGAAGCTCATTAGAGAAGAACGTGATCTAATATAAGCTAGTTTGCTGGGAGCAATCGGTTGATATATATGTGCTCATTAGCGCATTAAAATTTCAAGAGGTTACTGAGAAAGAATCTTTATTTAATTACACAGTGCCCGTAACAAAATTTTCTTGTTTGTAATGTCTTCTTAATTGCGTTAATAATACATTTAATTATACACTTAAATTCACCTTAAATAAAAGATTAATTGTAAATTTAAATTAATTATTAAAAACGAGACATTTAAAAAACTAAATTAATATCGTCATTTAAACGTACTTGCTTAAGATATTTGTCACTGAAAATTAATTTTGATGAAATAATCTCCGTTATTTTCAGAAAGAAGTAATTGTCTTTCAAATCAAACTATTACAAAACAATATCAGAAAAAAATCATTTAGTCTGTATTTGAACAAAAATATTGTTAAAAAATTATTATACTTTTGCAAATATTTATGTTGAAATTATTATTTTGAGTTTTTTGTTTTCATATATTTTATATTAAAAATAATGTCACTGTTATCTATTTAAAATAGTAGTAGTGACATTTTAAATAATATCGTTTAACACTACTATAAATATAATTTTAATGCATAAGTAATACATTTAACATGGTATATTGATTTAGCTTCAATTTCTTTTAAACTATTAATTTAGATCAATTATTTTAATTTTGAACTTTTTCAATATCAAAATAATAGTGAATATTCTTTATAGCTTAAAAATTCATTAAAAATGTATTAAAAAAATTCAATGAAATATATCTTACTTCACTGTTAATCTTTTAAATGAGTGAATACTTACCTTTCTCAGTTATATTGGATTATGATTTAAAGAAGATTACTCTATATAAGTTTCATTTCATTTATAAGAATCCGTAGTATTAATGATAGCATTAACTACAGTGGATTATTAAAATAGTACTGAACATTGTATAGTATACACAATCTGAAGATTACCCAGATAATTTGTTCTTTATTTACTATGGATATTTGTAAATGAAAATTAGGCAATGCAGGAAAAACAATAAAGCTATATATATTCTTAGACTGGATGAAGCGAGACCATATGTTTTGAATAAATTCTAAAGTTGTTATGTGAAACTAATACACCCGTCCAAAAAAACGAACTCGAATTTTCCACAATATAGAGAAAAGCATTAACTTCACATAAAAAAGTAAAATGTGGTAGTAAATAATGTGAATTACAATATAAAAACTGACTCTCATGCTCAAACATATTTATTTATTTTCTGCATAATATGAAGATTTTAGATAAATCATTAACTTATTCATTTTATATTAATACTTATTTCTTACATTTATTTATTTATTTTTAATATATTCAAATCTACATGTAAATAAAAAATTAACTCATTTGATCCTGAAATTTTGAAATTTCACTAATTTTTTCCTACCGTAAATACTAATAAAATAACTTAGTTGCTGGAAGTAAGATAATGTCTGCCAAGTATCAAGAAATTTTGTTAATATTCAAGCTATAAATAAATTATATTATTAAATTTCAACATTATACATTTTTATCTACTTATTATGGTGTATTTATCAGTAAGGGTGCCTTTAGTCTACATTTCTCAGAACAAAATTATAAAACATTTATTAATGTCTATTATCTTTAATCGTTATGCTTTTTTGGTATTTTTCTTGAATATTTATATTGCTTATTTATGAAGAATATATTATATATTCTTCTATATTGTATATTCTTCATTGAAGAATATATTATATATTCTTCAAAGTATAAGATTGAAAAAATCCTTTTATGGTAAAATGTATTTTTTTTTCTTTATGTAAAAATACAATTAGGAATTATTATATAAAAAAGGGGTTACAAAATTTTATATATAGTGAATATTTTGGAAACATTTGTAAGCATTAGAATAATTTTAATAATAAAAATTTTCGAAAGTTAATCTATATTCCAAAGGCAAATATTATGAAATTTACGATCTCAATAGAGTATTTAAATTTCAGTATGTAGTGTATGTGATTACAAAACTAAAGGGTAAAATAAAATTGTTTCAGGTTCTTCATTAAATGTTCTTAAAATTTAAATGTATAAATAATTCTATAGTAAATCTAATTTTAAACTTGTATAATTCTAAATTGAATCCTTCATTTAAAATTTGTCAAAGCAAAAGTCATATACAAGTGATCTACATAAATGAATAGTTGTTTACAAATTAAATTAGTATTCCTTTGTGTTTGAATGAATGGTGAAGCACTAAGAAACAAATTCAAATATTGCTAACTTGTGCTCACAAGGACTTTCACCCAGCTAATTTTTGCTAGAAAAATAATAAATATGGGGGACAATATTAATTTATAAACTTTTTGTGTTTCTTCATCAAATTTAGTTCATGTACGATAAGATATAAAAATTATTAAATAGAGCATTTAACCATAAACTGTATTTCTTAAACATTTAATTAGCTAAGAGCAATGAAAACAAAAAGCAAAAATAAAAGAAAGTATTAAATAATTTGAAATAGGTTTTATGAAATATAATATGATAAATTAAAAAGTTTACTTAAGAAAATTAGAAAGAAAATTATAAAATGCGCTATTATTTTTGTTATTTTTAAATAGTTGAAAATAATACATTGATTCTATACGTATGATGAATATCATTAATGAACTATTTGCTATAAATATAAATTAGAAACACTGAAGAATTGTTATTTAATTTAAAACATATTAAAATATAAGTGATATTAATTTAAAATACAAGCCAATAAGTGTTACAATCTTTTAAAATTGTAAAATCATTCATTGTTATTGGTAATTCCAACACGAATAAAGTAAGTTATAGGAACAATATAAAAAAGATATAACAATATTTCAATGTTGACACATTTTTGAGTCCATTATTTAAATTTTAATATTGACTATACTGATACTGATGAAACGATACTGATTCTACTTTTAGATGAAGCAATAGGCTAAGTAATAATGTTTTTAAAGTAATGCGTTCGAAATTATTGTTGTAATACAAATTTTAGCCTGAAGAAATAAAACACTAAACATGCAATTAAAATTATATATAAAATCAAAACTAAATATACATTTTTATTTTATTTATATATGTAATCTTTATACATGTAAAAAATTACAGATTTATATATTGTTTATAAATTAATTTTAAAGGAGATTTCTACATATACTTTGAAAATATGCATCAATAAACCTGTCTTAATACTCGTATTACATAGAATTTTATTGAAGTCATTTTGATATTTTATTGATTTTAAATAATTTATATTTTTCTTTAAAAACATTTGTTCCGTTCCGTATTCTATAGTTTCTAAAAGATAATAAATCGCAAAACAAATAATATATCATAATTCATACCAACTGAAAAAAATCACTTATTTAAAAACAAGTGTGATCAGAAACGTTTTATAATCTTAGTCTCTATAAGGTTGTAATTCTGAAATATTCAATACATTTTTTTTATATTTTTGAGTTGGTTCATTCTTTAAAATAAATATCATTTTAAGAGAAAAACAGTTTTACTTTTGTTTAGTTTGTTTTCAATTTTTTTTTAAAAAAAATATTATTTGTTCTCTTCACATACCATATTTTTATAATTTAATAACAAGCGAAAATATTATTTAGTATATTTCCTAGATAAGAAGAATTTTTTGAGTAAATAAAATTTTCTTTTTATATAATCCCCCTTAAAACATTTCCTAGCAGGAAAAAATAATAGTAGAGAAAATTTCGATTTTATCCTTCATCTTTACACTAGAATCCCTTTTCAAGCAAATTGTGTTTACAACAGCATTACGGACTAAGAGACATTCAAAGGCTTATGGTTTTCTGTAAACAATGTAAGAATATCATTTCAATTCTGTAAACAGACTATGTGCAACAAATTAGTGTCAATTTCCTTTTTTTTACCCTTCTAATACATTTTTATCAAACATTCAAGATAAATATTTTTAAATTATTTTGTTAATCTAACCGATTTTCTCTTGAAACTTAAGGAAGCATAATTATTAAAATGGAAATGAATTTGTCATTTTGAATCTAATTATTTCCCAATTATTTTAACCTTTATAAGAATTTTAACTTACTTCAGCTACTTTTAATATATAGAATTTGTTTGATTTTGAAAAAGTTGAATATGATAACAAATATAAATATTGATTTTTTGGCAACAATCAGGATATGCTGGAATATTACAGTGATCGATATATATCACTGATGCATTCCCGTGTTTATTAAAAGATATAAAAAGCATGCGAATAATGTATAAAAATGATATACAGAAATGCCACTCTTATATATCATATTATAGGCTTATCTACCCGCTTTTAACATAAGAAATACATACATTATGGTACTATGTGGTAGCATAAATAAAAAAGTACACATATTAAATTTTTACAAAAACATAAAACCGCAAATTATAAAAACATTCAAGAAGTTCAAATTCTAGATATTGATTAATTGGAGAAATTTTGAATCAAGTTTCTCAGTTGTCATTCATTTTTAAAGGTTATTTCTGTCTAAAATCAAAATAACGTATATGAGGTATGATAGAGCAAAGTAGTGTATTGGACGAGAATCTGAATAAAAATAACCAACATGCATTGAAATGGGCTGTAAAATATAAAAAAAACAGCTATTGCAGTCCTAAAGTACAATTTGTATCCAGATTCTCCATAATAATTACAGCTAGGAAGTACCAATATTCAAATTATTTATGACAGAGAAATAATTTTCAAACACTTGCCACGTATGCAAATCAACACTTCACTATTAATTTATTTCTTCTACCATATTTTAAGACAGATTAATTTCTCCTGCTGTATTTTAAAGCTATCCTGCTCTAGTCGACTGATAAATGATAATCAATTGGACTCATTGTGATATTGTAACAAAACAGTGCTTTTAAGCGTAATGTCCTAAATTTGATTCCACCCCTACTAATCAAGTAAAGAGTCATTTTGTACTATTGCCTTCGGTATTCAATAATATTTTGTTTCGTAACACAGGAATTTCTTATGTGAAACGTCGTTGTGAAATATAAATTATGCCGTCGAAAAAAAAAATCTAACTAGGATTATCTTCAGTTTTTATGCTATCAACTACTTGTGGTATCAAATTAGAAGACAAATCATATGATCAGGTGAAACATCGTTCAAATTTTCTTCTGAAGAAGAACTTGTGTCCAATTAGAAGACCATATGAAAATAATTGATCACCATTGTTTCAATTAAACTGTTGAGCATTGTTCTTTCTTTCAAGAAAATCTTTCTTGGCATAAGCTACCGTGTTGATGACTTATATATAACTGTATTTATGTGAATTTATGTACAGAACACATTGAAAAAAGAGGGGGCTTAATAAAAGAGGATACATTCCAAAACTTATTTAGAATAATCATAGTTATCACAAAGTTTAGAAACACTAATTTCTCTCTTTTTTTTAAAAAAAAAATATGTTCTTTTCTTTTTTGTATTTTAAATAAAACAGTTTTTAAACTATACTGCTTTCGGTTCGTCATGCAATTTGTATGTTTTATTCCATGACATAGTATACCAAATACTTAGAATTTGCATTTTTAAAAAATTAAAAAAAATTCTATTAGCCTCATGACAATAAATGTTAATAATTAATTGGCCTGTAGGAGTAAAAAGAGATATTTTTTAACCATTGTCGTATTGATCATACTTAAAATTTGTTATAATAGCATATGTTTAATCTAGTAACAACAAATCCAAAAGCTGCAATGAATAGAAAGCTTGCCGCCCAACCTGTCTAGTGGATAGCGTACCTGACTACAGATGGGTGGGATCTGGGTTCGAATTCTGGCTCGGGCATGGATGTACTTTCTCTCTCTCTCTCTCTATTTCTTGTCTTTGTCCTTTCTTTGTGTGTGTGTGAATGGTTGCCTACCCTATAAACGGGTACCTATGGCATGTGTGTACTGAGGAAGTCGGACTGCACACCAAATATGGTTCAGTTGGAAAAGTGGAGCAGCGCACCCCATATTGCCAGTCTGGGTGGCACACGACAACAACAGTAGAAAGCTTATTGTTTGCAAGAATATTTTATTGCGTGGTATGCTATAAAATGCATTCATCTAAATTAAAACCTTTTGTTGAATACATTTAATAGAACTTTGTTTTCTGCAGTTAATCACGACAAATTAAAGCTTATTAAAATTATGTAGAATATCTGTATAAAAGCATACAATTTTTCAGCTTTTTCTAATTATTATTATTATAATATATATTATCTTACAAATTATATATCATTAAGCTTTTAAGGAGAAAGCAAGAAATGAAAGCTAGAAATTTATGTCTTAAATTTACGCAGACTTTAAGTTAGTAAATTTATTATTTAATTCTATCTCCAAAGTTTACAGAATGAGAAATGTCCTGAAATTTAACTTAAGCAATTTTAAGAGGAATTACAAATTGCATTTTCTTATTTAATTCATAAGCAAACCCACTTCTTATAGAAATTTATGGGCTTTATTTTTAAGAAATATGAATAATTTTTCTTATTTCTTCGATTCTTCATAAAAAAGATTTTTCTTTGATTTTTTGTATTTTCTTCTAGCAAGAAGTGAACATTACTTCTGTTATTAATGTAAGGAAGCTCATTAATTTTTTGATATTTTAAGCTATAACTAGAGTTACTGTGTAAGTCTGATATGAGATGTTGATCTCATAATGCCAAACATTCTTAAGAAAATTATTTTTCTTTCTTGTTATTATTTTTTTAATTATTTTGTAAGCTTATTTTAATTATTATTTTTAATGTTAAATATACTGCAGCAAAATGATGTTAACAAATTTGAAAACAGTATGTTTATGATTTGAAACTTAAAATTCTAAAAAATGCACTTACTTTGGAATAAACCATAAAATAAATTAAAATCTAAACATATATTATTTTAAGATGAATGTTGCACAATTTTGAGAAAAAATAACTTTGGCGTAATGTATTTTTTAAAAAATTTTTATGAATTTTAACCAGTGATTGTTGATATAATATATCTAAATTATATATTTTAACTTATAGTTTATGTAAGTTTTATTGAAAATGGAATGTGAATTGATCTAGGATATTTGAAAAAAAAATTGTTGTTGTTTTTGTATCACAGTTTTGTGTTGGGAAAATATGCGCTTATTAGTTTTTTAGACTTGTCAGCACAATCGATTGAGTAAAATACGTTTATGTTACGATTTAATATGGTATGTTATAATGAAAGCTAATTCATAAGTAAAGAATTATTTTACAAGAAGTAAAAAAACAAGTTCAATATATATTATCGAATAGAAAATTAATGTTCCAGACAGTAAATTTTCTTTTAATTTTTTTTTATAAATCTTAATTTCACTTCATATTTTTTATTTAGCTTAGTAAAAAGTTAATATTTCGATAATTACCATAAATGCCTCATAAAAGAAAGTTCTGTATTAAAATAGAAATGTTAATCCTATACAAAGAAGTTAAGCAATGTTATTTCGGGAAGAAACGTCACATCACAATAAATGACATAATTAGTTAAATTGAAAAAAAAAACATCACAATCAATTCCATTGCCACTAAACGTTAATTTGTAAGTAATAAAATACGTCTATACTAAGAAGAAAAATCAAATTTAAAACGTAACTCCTACATATATTATTAAAAAAAACAATATAATGACCTTTTATTTAAACTTACTTATATTTGCTTATTAAAAGGGGTCGATAAACATAATACGTAAAATATTTTATAAATAATAACCCAAAAATACAATGACAATATTATTTTTACAAATACAGAATAATTTAAATACAAATACAAAATAATTTTTATTTTTTTCATTTGAATTTAAATTTTGTTAAGGATAAGCATGTTTTACGATATTTCCAAAATTATGTTACTCTAAGACATTATGTATGTAACAATTTTTTTTTAACAAGCTCAGCTCAACAGGGCAATCTTTTAGCTGTCATTTAAAAAAATTTTTCATATCTGAATTTAAATTTTGATAAGAATAAGCATGTTTTAAGATATTTCCATGATTTTATTCTAACTTATTTTATCAGCTTCTCACATCTCAGTTTTTAAGAAAAAGTATTTAAGAATATTTTTTTATTCCGGATTTGGTTTTGAATGTGCTGCTGATGTCATTGTCTAAAACCTTATCTAAAAGTTTATCATATTTATGTGTGCAACAAATCCACGATATTTGATGAAATTTTCTTTCCTATAAGGCCTCTTAATATATATATATATATATATATATATATATATATATATATAGCAAACATAGGATATAAATATTTCAAGATTTTTTACAAATACTCTGTAGAAATACATTTTAAATATAGTCGCATAATAGAAAGTCGAAAATCATTGGAAAATATACACTATCAATCATTTATTTGTGCTTTACATTGTTATAATCACGTAAAAACTTAGGAATTTACTAGTTGCCTAGCATACTAGGCTATTATCTTATGTTTTCCCATTTAATGGTGACATTGTTTTTGTTTCTTTCTTCATGAAAATATCAATACCAAGCGTACATTTTCATTATTGTATTCTCTTTTTTATAAAAATAATGATTGTAAAAATGATGTTGTTCAGAAAGAAAATACATAATCGTCTAAAGACAATGATGTTGTCATAAAATTGTGTAATTTATAATGCATTGAGCTATAAAGATAATCTTTTAAAGTAAACTATGTTGTCATAAAACTATATAATATAAACTGCATTCCACTATAAAGCAAAGCTAAGGAGTGGATATTCATGCTAAATATACACGAAATAAATATATTTTTTCTATATTCATTAGATGAGTCTAAATAATGTGTTTTAGAAATTTTAATATATTAACAGAATGTAATTTATGTTTAAATTCAAATAAGGCAAGAAAGGAAAATCCTGAGAAGATTCTTAAGCAATTTAATAGTTCCATTTTGGTTTCTCCGCAGATTTTTCGAAACACCTTAGAAACGTTTTGCTATGTTAATAAAAACTTGCAATTTGATATAATATTTTAAACTTTATTTGTATAAAATAATTTTACTCGAGCAATAAATAATTGTTCACTTTATGTTTTAGAAATGCAATAATTTCCTATATTTTATCATGAACAAATGTATTTTACGGTAAATAAAACATTTATTGGATATTTGAATGAATTCTCAAATGGTATACATTCATTTCAAATACTATTTTTGATATGTATTTTTCATTTCAATGAAAACCAAGTAAATATTTAAATCAGTTACTAATATATTTTTCTTTTGAGCACATTTTCAATTCCAGCTAACTAAATATGTCTTTCTTTCCACTGAGTTTGATTTTGATTCCCTTAGAAAATTTAAGCAATTGGCCTTTAATGATCGAATGTGAATCAAGTTCAACTTTTCTATATGTTGAATTTCGTAAGCTATATTTTATTGTTTTTCTGAGTAAGAGCTGCAGGTAGAAAAGAAATCAATAAATTATTTTATTTCGTTCATTGAAACTTTTTCAACTCATTCAAAAATGCTTTCGTATAAAATGATCAAGTATATTTTATTTCTTTAGGAATTGTTTTTATTCTCTTTGTTTTCTTTTTGCTAATAAGTTGGATATTTTAGGAATACTCATGTCCAATATTGTTTTACGACTACTGATATATTTGAGTTAACAAAGGTTAAGTCACAATAAATAAACAATTCTTAATTTGATTCATGTCCTATTAACATAATTGGAATATTGATTTTTTATCCCTCGTTAAATCGAATTTTGTAATTTTAATAAAAATGAAACTAACGATCCTTTAATAAGGATATATTTATTTATAGTGGCATTCTTTAGCTACAAAAGAATAATATTTTACGGTTTATAAAGAAATGATTATTTTTTTATATACCATTCATGCCCCAGGCCCGTGTTGGATATTTCTATTAGGCTGTAGTCACTTTTTCCCTCAATAACTATTTTTATAAAAACTTATAACGGAAATAGTATGCCGAATCATTAAAACATTAATATCAAACATGAGTATCAGTCACCGGATATAATGAAATGTAAGCCTTAGCGATAACTATTCAACTCTCCGTTTAACAAAAGATACGCTTATTATTTTATGTAACTAATGAAACTTTGGCTCGGATAGTCAAAAAAATATATTTTTCACCTACCGGTAGTTTAAAAGAAATTCTAAAGTGCATAATTTTATAAGGATAATCGTATGAATACATAACTTGCTGATTTACTTTAGCATTTAATTTCAATTTTTTATAATTAGCATCATTATGTATAATAATAAGTATTACTGCTATCCAAAATATTTTGGTCGAATTTAGGACAAAGTGTTTGTAATTTATCCAAAGAAATTCTTTTGCAGGACCAGTAACAAAACACTGCTCTAGTGTTACTTTAACAGCAAAAAACACATTTAAAAAACACTGAACTAATGTGATTATTCAATTAGATCTTAATGCGTCCATCTGAATAAAAAAAATCGCATTCCCAGCAATATCGGGTACTTGCATATTCTTTAAATATAATATATAATTCTCTAATCAAAGTTTTACTTTTTTTAATTTAAACATATCAAATACTATTTGAATTCTGAGATATAATTGTTTTTTTATTGATATTTCATATATAAAGCATCTACATTTTTACAATTTTATATAGTATTTATCATAATTTCTGATAATGTGAAAACCTGATATTATTTCCCTTGAAAAAATGTTAACTTTCAAATAAAAATATCAACTATTTTTCTGTCAGGTAACTAAAATGGCTTGGTATTCTAAATTACATTAATTTGAAATTGAAAATGCTTTCTAGCCAATCTCAACAAACAATTTTGAACAGTTAAAATTATTATCTGAATTGAAACAAAAACATATATCCTTAATACTAGGAATGTTAATTTTAACAAATATATTTACTCTCGATACAAGGCTTTGGTTTCAACTAATAAAATTTTACAAACAGAGCATTAACAGAAAATGCATTACATGGATAATGATATAATTACTGATACATACTATATAGAATTTTGAACTGATGGGTTATGCATTCACTATGAATATAGTAATAATTGATGCTGCTATGTCCCTTCATTAAAGTATAATACTATATTAAGCTCCGATAGAGCCTAATAATGTAAATGGTTATACCTTGTAATGACATGAGAGAATTGGATAGAAATGTATGCCTCATGTACAGATTGCGTAAGAAAATCCATAATTAAAATAGCTATGACATAAATAGCAAACGTAATATATGTCTAAACGTTAATAAGAAAAGACGAAAAATAAATAAACTATTATTTTAACTTAATTGGATGTTTGTTTTGGTTTTAACTATGTTTCTTATAAATAAAATTACATGTTTAGGAGCATTTTTATGAGATAAGTGAATAAAAAATTTAAACTGGTAGGAGTTTAAAAAACAAAACAGCCTGCAATGGTTAATGATATTCTTTGTCTACAAATTTATAAAAATAAAAACAAAACAATATAATATTCAAGTAAAATAAACTATTTATGGTTTACTACTTGTATAGTAAATTAAAATCATACTGAAAAAAGGAATGTAAAAAAAGCATATGATTTCTTATATTGCCTTGGAATTAGTCCAAACTTGATTGCTTTTTTTACCGGAAATATTTAAGTAAAAGAAACGAGAAAGTTTTTTTTTTATTTTTTTTTATTTTATTTTTATTTTTTAAGAAATGCGAAAGAAAATGTGGTATAGTGATATTTGCTAAAGAGTTGAGAAAATTAGCCCTTGAATTCTTTATATCATAGGACAAGAACATTTTTTTTTATTTAAAAGAAAATTTATATGATAAAGAAGTAAAATATATGTTATGCAAAAACCTGCAGGGAGCACTAATGGAAATATATATAAATAAGAATAAGAAGAAAGAATAATAAGTGATAGAAGAGAGTATATGTTTCAATAGAATAAGTTATAATTTAAAGAAACCCATTTAACTTATATTTAAAGCAAATACTGTCAATTTAATGCTTTTAACTCAGAATATTTAATTATTAAAATTAAATGCAACTATATTTCAACAAAGAAAACAAGGAATAAATTTATATGTAAAGTATTTTAAAATGAATTAGATTTGACTAACATATTATTATAAAATATTGATTACTATGATAACATTTAGGAGTGATTCAAATATAACAATGATGTTCTAAGACATTTCTTTCTTAAATAGCTAGAACTGTAATTGGACAAATTACGGTGAAGAGTTTTTTGCTTCTTTAACAGACGTGAATACTGAATTGATGTTTTTTAAAAGAAATAATGTTAAAAGCTTTTAGATTTAATATGAATCATTTATTTTATGTAACAGAGGAAATGGATAGATATAAAATCTTGAAGGTCAAATTTTAAAATAAAGTTCATTATAAAATTTCATTATGTCTAGGAAACAATTATTAAAACTAGTTTTTAAATTTATAAGAATTATGGCAATAAAATGTTTAATTTATCACAGGAAAAGTAATTTGAAAAAAAAAGTGGTACATTCGGATGAAGTTTTAACTTTTTATTTATATATTAGACTTTTTATGGTAGTCATGAAATTAAATTAAAAAAAAGTCCTGTACTCAAAAGAAAGCAATGAGAAATTGAATTATTATCAAATCAGTAATTAATTTCTAACAAAAGTCAGATTTGTTCATGTTATTTAAAGAAGAAGTTCATAAAATTTGAGAAACATTTGTTCAACTGAAATTTTGAATCCTTCAAGCTATGTAAGACTTCTAATTAAACGAATGAACCTGAAATAAAAGTTAAGAATAATGCTGGGCAAAAATAATTTAAGCTGGGAAAACTACAAAGTACTTTAGTAATCTTTCAAATACTAAGAAATTTCAGATCTGCAGAATACACTAAAATAAAATATAAATTTATGAATTATTTATTCCAAACCTTTAATCCTTAAATGTGTGTGTAAATCAAATATTAATTTTAAAATTTATTTGATCAAACTAAAATTCATTAAATATCTGTAAAGCCTAACAGGAAAAAAAATCATATGTGTGTGATCACAATTCACAGAAAAAAAAATCCTTTCATTTATAAAATAATTTGTGAGTCAGTGCACATTTATTTTAACACCAGTTTGGATTTCAAGATTTTTAGACAAAATCGTAAATTTGTTGCCCAAGAGCAAAATTTTTAATACTAAAACAAATAAAGTAAATTTATAAAGGAAACAATGCTTTTAAAATGAAACTTATAGAATAGTGATGAAAAATAAAGATTAGAAACGAAACATTAATAAACACATAATGCTGAGTTTTGCCATAAAATGAAATCAAATAAATATGTGTTAAAATGTCTTATAGATTTAACACATTAATGAAGAGACATTAGCAAATTCTTAAAGAAATATTTACATGGGAAAAAATAAGAAGGTTTTAAAAATACATTTTGAATAAAATAAAGGAAATAGGAATTATTATGAATTCAGTGATAAATTTTAATTAAACATTGATTAAAAAATAATTATTTTTCTTGTGATATCCGGCCATTAGTTTAAAATAATTTGCCATAAAAATGCTGTGTACTCATCAGTCACACGAATTTTTAACATTTAGTTTCGAAATAAAATATATCTAGAGAGACATCAATTTTAAAATGTTTGCCAGACCATTTCAAAAATACTTACTAGAGTAAATCCGGAGATGTGTGAATTTTCTTAAATTTTTTCGAGGCAAGTGATATTGGTACCCGTATATGATAAAAACATCTTGATGTTAGCGAAGTATCTGATACATGCTCATTTATGGCAGTACCTTTTTAAAATTTTTACTTCTATTGAATTTACTGGTGTATCTGGAAAGCTATCAGAAATTTTCCTTTATCATTTTATCAGTAATATAAAATTCTTTCCAGAATATAAATCTTTAGAAAAATAAAGAAAAAAAATTAAAAAGAATATTTAAATTTCATATTTATTATTATTATTATGGAAATATTTGAGCCGGCCAATGACTTAAGGGTTCGTGTTCCTGACTTCTGGGCTGTTGGTTCCGGGTTCGAATCACTTCCTAGGCATGGAAATTTCCTTTCTTTCTTTTCCAGTGCATCTTTGTCCTTTCTTCTTTTAAGATGATGGATGAATGTGACCCACCCTATAAGCGGGTTTGTGGTGGTGTAACGTGAGCAATGCTACTCGTACCATCGTGAACTTGTTTCATAGGTTCCCAGCAGGTAAAGTAAAAATAAGTAATAGTTTTAGTTTTGACATTTCTATCATTGTAAGAAATAAAAATTATTTCAACTAAACTTCATTATAATCATTAAATCAAATTATGCATCACCTATAATTTTGGTTAAGAAAAATCAGAAAGGAATTCCAAAAGGTTCAGGTAATTATTATCAATATTGCTTTCTTAATAATCACCTGAACCACTCAGAACTTATTTTTACAGATTTATATTTTAGAAATGAAGTATTATATATACTTACGCTTTCAATAAAACATCAAATTTCCTGTAAAATATTCAATACTTCAAAAATTACGTCATACTGCTAAATTTTAAATATTTCTGAAATAAATATTGTAAATCAATAATAATTTGAATAATAGCTTGTTTTAATACTTTGTTTTTATTTTTCAATATTGTAATTCACACTGGTGTGCCAAAATTAAGCAACAAGTTAAAATTTAAGTGGATAGACATAAAATTGCAAAAAAAAGGATTATTATTATCATACAAGGATTTTATATTTTCATATAGGCAATTCAATAAAAAGTGTTTAATTGTATGCAGATATCAAGAACAAAATATCGTAGACGACTTGAGTGAGCAAAATCTCGAGTGGTCATGTAAATGTGTTGTTTCATGAAATATGGTTGGTAGAAAACACCCAGCTGAATTCAAAAATGGGTGAATGATCGAAAAGCAGGAAAAGTAACATGGTGTGATCACCTTTGTTGAAGAGTTCAGGGTCAACAAAAGCGTCATTTCGTGAAATTGTAAAACCTTTCAATTATAAGTTAAACCGTTAAAATGATTGATGTTGGCCTTCCCAGAAAAAAATTACAGTGGGTGAACAGTATACCGTTCTGCAGGTAGAAGCTGCATTTCCTTAATATTTGGTCATTGGTACAGGTGCTTAGAGTGGTGCTGGGAGCACAAAAACGGGACATTCCACTAATTGATTTGGGACCTTTTTACGGATGAGAGCCTTTTTAATGTCACAAGTGAATGTCAACAGCAGTTAATTGGAAGAAAGAATTGGGCACTGCTTCAATTTAGTAAATTCACGGAAACAGTAAGCAATAGTGACCTGGAGTTGCCGTATGGTGAAATATTATGCTGAATGGGGGTTGACTGAGTTTCATGTTCCATGTAACCGTAGATAACTAACATAAGGAGTTGATCCCTTCCTTTAATGCTTCTATTTCTAAGTGCC
The DNA here is from genome assembly GCA_026290005.1 of Latrodectus geometricus. Taxonomy (NCBI): domain Eukaryota; kingdom Metazoa; phylum Arthropoda; class Arachnida; order Araneae; family Theridiidae; genus Latrodectus; species Latrodectus geometricus. The sequence continues at coordinate 75,843 of JAPDSC010045527.1, forward strand.
TTTGAAGCAAATTTCGATTTTCTTTTTGACGATGCATGATCTATTGCTGTTCATCATATACTGGAAAGGGAAAATATAACTCAAATAGGTAAGCCAACACATTTTCCTGGTATAAATCTCATAGAACATGAGTATAGATATAGAACAGAGAATTTTGAGAATCTCATAGAACAGAGAATTTTGAGGAGATTCCTTGAGGTACGTTTGCATCAAATAATAAATCGTTTTTCTTGTTAGAATCAATACTGCTTACTTTCGTCAACGTTTAAATACAAACTGACGTTTCCCATTATTGCATGTCGAATATCTCAAATGATTTCTCGTAGAGTTATAGCTAAAAATTACCTGTTCTATAAGTTTCGTCTACCAATATATTAAGGCGACTATTTTTGGAATATTCTAATAAAAAACTAGATTTAATGGAAATTTTTGGAAAGCATTTATATGGAAATTTTTATTAAATCCCTTTAAATATTATATCTTATTATACCTTTGTATCTATTTTTACATACAAAGAAGCAATAAAAAATATCCCAAAATATAGATTTCATAAATTAAAAGAAATTATGTTCTTAAGATGACCAAAAGTACTCTCTCTCTCTATATATATATATATATATAAAAGATCAAATGAATATCAATGTATTTTGAAAAATAAATATTTTTAAAAAATTACAGTAATAATGACTGTTTAATTAATTTTCTTTCAGTCCTTATGTAGTCTTCAAAATGTCATAAATATAAATTGATAAAATATTCGTTTTGTTATTTCAAAGTTTTCCATTTAGTGCTTTTTTTTCATTAAAATTCATTATTTTATAATTTAGAATATGGTAATATTTTATTGTATTATACTATCAACATAAAAATACAAAGAAATCCAGGAAAACCTTGCCAATATTATTCATTCCTCATTTCATTTCTAAGGAATAAATGATGTATTTTTAATTTTTAAACATTTTCTGATTTGGATTGTTAATTAAAAACACTAATTAAGATTGTACACATAATAAAGAAATTCTTAACTATAATACAAGTATACTGTTTAGTAAAGTTGCATTTTTCTTACATCATTTTATTTTTGCCACTCAAAAATTTTTCATACATACATCATTATTTTATCTTATAGTATATTGTTTGTTTAATAAAGAGAATTCAAATATATTTTCAGTGAAAATTATCAACATGAACTGCAAGAGAATACACTAAGTATTTATCAATTGCAATTAAGTAAATTTAAGGAATTTCGTTTTAGTTCTTAAATATATTGTAATTTGACTCATTATTTTTAAGAAAACTCATGGAGAACATTGTTTGTGCACATAATGTACAGATGAAGGGAGAAATAAGAGAAGCGGCAAAAAAAATCAATTTTTCCATTTGTTCTACAAACAAAAATAACGAAGAAAAAATTAAAACTATGTCAGAGTTAGATGAATGTGAAGGAACGTGATTGTGTTTTCAAATAAAATGATAAGAGCGTTATAAAACACATTGTTGTATGATATTTTGATTAAACCATTTCCTTGGTAAGTTTTTTTTTTCAAATAAAAAATATTATTAAAAAAAGCATTGATAAAAGCAATACATTTTATATTAAAAGCGATTAAATTGAAAGATATGAAACTGACATCAGAAATTTTTTGATTATTTCAGTCATATTTTTGAATGGCTTTTATTATATAAATTTTTAGGTTACTATTAAAAGAATTTTAAAAAACAATACAAACGTAGAATGATATATAAATATATATCTATTTTCTGCGTTCTATAACCATGCAAATGAACTACGACATATTTTCAAGAAAAGTTTAAATGCGAGATAATTACTTAAAATGTACTGGATAATTCAAAAATTTTTATTTGTTTTAAGCTAGTAGCAGTTAAAAAATTTAAATAAGAGGCACTTAGAAAATTTTTATGTCAATGAAGTGGATAAAAAATATTTTTAATTAGATTAATGTCTTAAAATAAATGTATATTTTTGTGTTTTTCCAATACATATACATAAGAACTGCAGGAGCAAAAATTCATATATTTATTTATTTAATAATTTTAATTTTTGTTTACATTTCAAATAAATAAATAAATATATATATATATATATATATATATATATATATATATATATATATAATCTTATTTTATTTAAAAGTTCCTAGTAAAATATTTAATAAAAATCGTATTGTTTCCTGGAAAAAAAATGTTTTATTGAACATGCTACAGAATCCAAAAGTCTTAAGATAGAAAATAAATGTATTTATTCAAATTCCTCGCAGTATATTTTTATATTTGACAGAAGAAAGGTTGTAAATTTCATTTTGAAAATGAAAGAGATTTTATTTCTGCTGAAAAAATATAAGAGGTTTAGTTAAGACAAAGTGTAGGAAGATGTTGAATTTTCGATAGCTAGAAAAGGAAATAAGAAGTCTGCATTTTCGAGCAGGAATAATATTATTTGTTATTTAGCGATGACTAACAATTTAAACATAATTGTAGCCAAAAATGCTTTCTAAGATAACAAATCTTATGAAAAAACGAATACTTTCCTTGAAATATAAAATAAAATTATAACAGTGCATTGTTTGTACTCTAAATACATTATAATAATTTTTAGTTCCAAATGCATGAAAAACAAGTATTATATTTTAAATATTATAGGCTTAGATTTATTTAAATATTTTTAGAGATTTCTGTCAAAATATTGAGAACTTTCCAAGAATGTATATAAATATTCTTAAATATTATTTAGAAAATTTATATACATTATTTAGAATATTTACATTAAAATAAATCATGTCAAATTCTGATTTATCTTAATGTAATCTTGAAGCATATATTACAAAAAATCTGTTTACAATAACGATTTTAATGGAATGTTAATAATGAAAAAAAATATTTTATTGTAAAATCTTCAGTTTTTTATTTCCGAAATTTTATATATTATAAAACTTAAATAATATTATTTAAATTGAAAGCAAAAAAGTTGGTTGTGCTTTAAAAATGATGTAGATTTAGAAAAGTACATTAAGTAATAATAGTTTTTAGATCCATAAGATTTTTTGCAGTTATATTTTTTTTGCAAAGTTATTTATTTTTTATTTTGCCTTAATTAAAATATATATTATTTGTATGCAAATTCCAAAAACACTTTTTCGATTTCATATTGAATTCAAATTAATTATGAGCAATGTATTTGGATTTCTACATAAAGAATTATTGAAATAAATTTATATTAAACAAAGTAAATATCAAGTGACAATAAAATTTATCTCAATTTTTGATTTTAAAGTGATTATACTATGAACAAACCCTTTGTAAAGAAAATAATTGAGTTGGTTAATAAATTATTTTATATTTCTTGAAGGCTCATATTAATAAATATGAGCTTTCAATCAATTTCATTACACATAGGTATTTTAAACTATATATATATATA
>JAPDSC010045527.1:79381-90464 GCA_026290005.1 Latrodectus geometricus
ATATATATATATATATATATACTATGTATATATGTGTATGTATGTAATGTATATCCATTTACTTATTCATTTAAATATTTACACAATATTTGCGTAAATTTGTAAAACTCTACTTACGAATTTATTCAGTTTTATGTGCGGTAAACTTCTCATGCAATTGTGTTTTTTACTGCAACGTATATTGCCATATTATTATATATAGGTGCCGCCTAACCTGTCTAGTTGCTAACGTACCTGTCTACAGATGGGTTGGACCTGGGTTCGAATCCTGGCTCGGGCATGGATGTACTTTCTCTCTCTTTTTCTTGTCTTTGTTCTTTCTTTGTTTGTGTGTGAATGGTTGCCTACCCTATAAACGGGTACCTATGGCATGTGTGTACTGAGGAAGTTGGACTCCACACCAAATATGGTTCAGTGTGAAAAGTGGAGCAGCGCACCCCATATTGCCCGCCTAGCAACATTATATATAGGTTAAAAATATTACCAAAATTACATGAATTATACTATTATAAATTCAACATTTTGCTCTGCATTATAATAAACCAATTTATCCTCCACAGTAATGTAATGACTTGAATACTTTTAATCATTTGTTGAAAATTGTATGCAAATATTTTACTTCGACATTATAATTCACATTTTAGTAAAACATATTAGATTAATCTGATAATAAAATGCATTGAAAAAGGAATGGTTGATATTTACTTACATCCGTAGGCGGTGTATTTAAAATTACGTTGTTATAAAATAAGATGATTTGCTGAAAATATACGAAACATGAATAAAAATAGATAATGTATTTAATTCACTGATTTTTGCCTCGTCAAGAGAAATTAGCATATAAACAATTTTTAAGAATAAATTAAAATATTGTAAAGAAGTTTGTTTCTCACCAAAAATTATGTTGTTCATTTTTATGAAATATCTGATATTCTGAATTTCGTGAAAATAACAAGGATCATTAAAGCATGTCAATTTATATTTATTGTATATCACAAAAAATACAATTATAAAATATTCTGATTATATATTAAATATCATAGAGAAAATAGTCTAACATCTCGGAAAAAAATATGTTGAAACTATATTCTGGATTGTTAAAATTAGACGCACAGTTGAAAACTTAAATAACAAAAAATTACTATGTATCATGTATTTAAAGCTCATACATGCATAAATTACTATGCACTATAGAAAAATGTCATAAAAATATAAAAATAATTAATTATTTTCATGTAATTAATTGCACATTTCGTGAATAATTATTATTATAATTAATTTTCTTATATTAGTATATATTGCCAAAATGACAGAATCCTACGGTACTAAGATATTTTGTAAAAATACAAAGAGATACATGATTTGTGAGCGATTTTAGGATATATATATATAGTTAAGTATCATAGATTTAACCGTATATAAATTTATTTTTTAAATATTAAAATGGATAATAGTTTTATAAATGGATAAAAATTTTATATCAATTTTGTAAGGAGAATAAATAATTTATATAAGCCTAAATGTATGTAAATATTATGAATTGCAATGAAACATTTTGTGATATAAATTTAGAAAGCTACATTTTTAAAAATAAACTTACCTTCACAAATTTACTAAAATTTAAAACAAATATTGGTTAAATATATTATAACAATGATATAAATTTTTACGATAAACTCGTTAACATTTTATGCGGAAGGAGGTACTCGTGGGAAATAAAGAATTTCTTTGGCATTTGGATCTTTATCCGTTCTATTCCAAGTTTCCTGTCAGCTTCCTGAAGAATATCCGGGAAATTCCCTAGTGACCACTTGTTAGCCTTTTCTTGATATTTTGCACAGAAATGTCAGATATTGAATATATAGAGTTTGATATCATTAGATTGCGGGAAATTTTGTAGATGCACCGTAAATGTAAAGCAAAAAATTACTTCTAATATACTTCAAAATTTCCGAGTGTTACATAAATGTATTTTCCTCTTACATGCATTCATATTATAATACATAACATAATATATTATGCACAGAAATCTTGTAATTTTTACTATAATAGCAAACATGTGCCTTTTTAAATTTTATGTAAGTTAATAATTTTCATTAAATTTTCATTAAATATTTTATACAATTTTCATTAAACATACAATTTTCATTGAATATTTTATAAATTTTAATGAAGACGGCAAATAGATACTTTTAAAAATGCACATTTTCCATAAATTTTAAATCATAAATAAAAAATTAATGCAATATGAATCATTTACATTTCACTGGACCCTGGGTTTGAAGATTAACACCTTAAGGTATTTTGAACTGTTTGGTATATACCAGAATATTACATACTATAATAAATGAGGAAAATGATTTTCTTAAAAAAACTATCAGCTTTGGCTCTTAAAATTAAGCAACATTTGAATAGCAGATAATTAATCAAAGAATAATTCGAAGAGGAAGAAAATGTCACATATAAATAAGGTTTGTATAAATTTTAAGAAATACATGAAATACTGATTTATTAAGTTATGTATAAAAATCTATAGTTAAAATGTAAAGAATATTTATAAATATGCACGTTAAATATCATAGTAAATAAACATTAAAGGAAGTAAACATAATATATAATTGATGATAAATATAGAGAATTTCGTTTTAATATGAAGGAACTATTCCTCCAAATCAGTTATTCAAAATATATTTCATTCTTTTGTGATAGAGTACAACAAAAGATCTTGGAATCAATTATTTCTACATTAGCGTGTAGTGATCATAATGGAATAGGAAATGAGTAAAATTATTGTTTAACATGAAGTTTTTGATACTTTATCATGCGAAATGATCAAAATAAAGTTTTATTTATTTGTGTTAGTAAGAAACATTTAATAGATAACATATTTATATATTAAGAGATCAATATTTTTCAAAGGTTGACATCATGTTTGAGAAAATTGCAAAGGAATATCCTTAATTTATTTACTTACATGATTATTAGAATTAATTCAACTGAATCAGTTGAATTAATTTTTGCAAATCATACAACAATATATAAATAAAACAATTACATAAACAAAATTATAAATAAAAAAATTGATAAAAAAATACAACATTTTATTTTTTGTATATTGGCAGTGATTTAGACTTATATTAGTAAAATATGATTTGAAATTATTTATTCATTAGATTATATTGTTCCATTATGTTAATGACTCTTAAATTTGTATTTTTTGGTAAACTATTCATATTAGAAATAAAATTTTTGTCTTTCAGTAAATGAATCAAAAATGATAAATAAAGCATTCTTATTAATTATCATATAAATGAATAGTGTTTAATAAGTAAAAATTTCCTTTATAAAATCTCATTTAATATTAATTTATTAGTTTAATTACTAGTCGGATGATGCAGTAACAAATCTATGACTCTAAGTGCATGTGAATAATTAAGGCTGCAAAACTAACAACAAAAATTTCTTTAATTGGTTTCAGTAAAAATAAATCTTAACTTTTTTTCTTCTGTATTCATGCATTAGTATAGTAAACTTACTTACAGAATGGATAAAAAAATTGCAAACATTATTATATTCCTACGCCTTCTAAATAGAAGTAAATCAAAAATAATTTTCCTTTTATTATTTCAAGCACTGATTTTAAGGCATTTTTTGGTGAGTTCTGTGTGTTTTATAATTAATATTTATTTATCATTAAGGAAATAAATATCTTTATAATAAAAGGATAATTATCACTGAGCAGATGTCCTCTTCTCAACAAGAGATGACAAAGAAATTTGAAAATGTACATCTGATTCAGCAATCATCATGTTGATGCATATAAAATATTAGGAGAACCTAAATTGTACCACGATAATCACTCTTTTATAAAAGCTGTAATATTATCAAATTCTAATAAATCTAATAAAAGCTGTAATAAATCTGTAGAGTTTTCTGATTTTAGGAAAAATATAATCTTTTTTTTAATATTTTTTAAAATAATACTTGGAATACAATGCTGTTTATAATGATTAAGAAGATTCTGTATGATTATACCTACAATAAATTTATTAAGACTTTTTTACAGAACTAAGATTTTCAAATAACTGTCTTAGTAAATTTGCTTCATGAACTCTTACAGTTACAGTGAATGTAATATATTTAATAAATATTTCTCAAATAGAGATAAAAATATTATGTGTTTTTCAGAATAATAAATATTATGTTAAGTATTCAAATTAAATCAAATGCTACTAAATTGTGATAAATAACAATATCACCTATTACCAACATAATTATTTGTACTTATTCAAAAGAGAAAAGAACCGAATTCTTATGCACATAAAAATCTGATTTAGATATCTACAAGAGTAGATCTAAATAGGGAGAAGAATATTATTTGTAAGTAATTATATATATGTCTGTGTGATAGCACGGGAAACATTTTATCATAATATTTCCTGTGAGTCTTCCTCTACGAAGAACTTAGTATTATTATTTGCCAAAATTGGTATACATATATAATGAATATATATATGAAAATTCAGGAAAACTATATAATTGACGGTAACGATTTCGTGATAAACACTCTTTTTTCCCGACTTTTATTAAATTTGATTCTCTTTATGTAACGAAATACAGCCATGTTTAATATTTTTATCATTTTGCTTTGGGAAATGTATTTACATCTTAATAGTTCCTTATAAACCTTTTCAAAGATGGATTTTTGGAATTTTACCTTTTGTAGCTGAGAATTACAGATAGACGAATGTTTTCGAAATCTGTTTCACAGGCATGATATTAGGTATTTACTCGTCTAAGTAAAATGTGTGAAAACAATTTTCTATTATATTATTATTAACAAGGTGGATAAATAATGTATGTTTCCTTACATATGCATATGTATGTATCTTTTTTTTCTTTGTGCAGATGCATTTTAAATATATTGACAATTTGATAATTTTACGAATGCTAACTTTGAAGAACTGTTTAAAAATATATATCTAGATGTGAAATAAATTTATTTAAAAGTAATTTTAATAATTTAATTTTACATATATGTTAAATATATTGAAAGTTAATTTAATATATAAGTATATTGGAATTCTAATATTTCTATTAAAGTCTAAAAAAATCTAGTTTTATGGAACTAAATAGAATTTCTAAGGCTTGAACAGAAATAGAAATAACATATTAAACTACACTAAACTCTTATATATTACTCTCGTAAGTTATAATGTCCCAATAAATTTTATTCAACATTATCTAGAACTTAGAGCTTTGCTTAAAAAGGAAACTGATGCGTAATTATTAAACTACCCAAGGACTATCTATGTCCTTAGGGATTGAATATATAGTTTTAGTGTAATATTTTTAGTGTTTATTCCTTGCAAATTATTTTTCATTTCAGTATTAATTCATTACTTATTTATTTGGTTCGGATTCAATTTTATTTATATGATAACACTAATTTGATTCTCTTTTGATGTTGGCATTCATTCATATTTTCTCAATCTTTCTATTTTGGGTTATTTGTTTTGTATTCGTATTTCCGTACATTTGTCTTTGTTTGTGTTATTTGTGATCACTAAGCATAATTTTTTGACTTTTATAATGTGTTTTTCTCTGAAAATCCATATATTTGTGTTAACTTAAGGTGTAAATTTATGTTCCCGGGTAAAGATGAGTATAGTTGTACATATTTACATTCGTACATATTATGTTGCTTTATATACATTTCCTTTTCTATTTTTTACTGTTTAATTTATTTTATATCACCGCCCAACCTGTCTAGTGGTTAGCGTAACTGACTACGGATTGAGAGGACCTGGGTTCGAATCCCGTCTTGGGTGTGGATGTATTTTCTCTCTGTGTGTGTGTTTCTTGTCCTTTCCTCAGATGATGGATGAATATGGCCCTCACTATAAACGTGTTTGTGGTGGTGTGGCGTGGGCGATGCTACTCGTACCTCCGTGACTTGTTTCACAGGTGCCCACCTTGTAACAATAAAATGAGTAGCAGTTTCGGGCCTTGTTGCGGGAAATGGGCTAATGTATGTACTTACTTGCTTAAGGGTATCCGCCAGTAGAAAAAAATAGTTTATATCTTGCTTATTGCTTTCTATTGACTAAATTCATGTACGAACTTCTATTTACATATTATTTTTGTGATTTCATTTATTTTTTATTTATTTATTTTTTTATACTTGGCTTTTTGGATTAATTCATCTTTCAGCACAGGAAATGTTGGCATTGATTGTAACTTATGTAGTGGGCCACTCATTGTGTCTTTCTTCGAAAAAATAATCTCAAATTGCCATTGTTGCTTAAATGTATGAGATCGAAACTATTATAGATATTTTTTAACAAACTTTAGTATCAAAGAATATATTTATATCAAAGAATATATTTTGAATCAAAGAAAGGTGTTGGAATAACATCATTTATAGGTAATACACAATAATTAAAATTCAATTGTTTTGATCAATATTCCGTATCACAACAGAAGTGTAATTAGAAGCTTCTGTTAAAAGTAATTTAAATGTTAACAAGTGGTGTGACTCAAAAGTGTTTACACTCATGGCTTTACTATCAATTTTCAGGTAATGAGACAGTACGGTTACATCCAATGCACACTATACATCATGATGTAATCACAATTGTGATTGATATGAAAAAAATAATAACAACTTCTTACTGAGGATAAGTTAGTTTCTTGTTAATTAAAAAGTTGAACTCTTAGGTTTTTTGCCATCAAGAATTGAATTGTCATAATTGTCAAACTGAGAATCAAAGTTCTTGTAAATGCCATTAATTTGTTTATAGAGACACATACTTTCGTGAAAACAAAACCATATTTAAATTCAAGAACCATGGTTTGATCACAAATTCCGTTACTTTAAATAAAATGATCCAGATGACGTGTTTGTTTTCTAAGTTATTAATGGTTGAAAGAAAATGAAATCCCTTTAAAGAAATTAGTTTTATTGTTTTACGCTGCGTGAGCCTGTATTTGACAAATTTAAGTATTATTTTAATTTTAATTAGTTTTAATTCAATTTAAATTTAAATAATTTTAATAAATTTAAATTTAAGCAATTCCAAATATTCATTTCAAAATCCATTCTAAAAAAATCATATATTGGATTGTAAGAATTTATTTTCAAAAACAAAGGATCATCTCAATTTTTACCCCAAAAAATTTCATTTTAATTCAGTTTATATGTAAGGAATTTTTACAGTTCATTCATGTAAAACATTATATGCACAGATAAACTTGACATGAATATGAAGTGACTTCTACTTACGTAATATAGACTTTTCCTTTTGTGTAAATTTAACGTATGTAATAAGTTAAATTTACGTGACGTATGTACACAATGTATGTATTTCGTAGGTTTCTTTGTACTACTTTTAGAGTACATATGTAATTGGTATGAATAGCTTTAATACTAATCATTCAATTTCGTAGTAAATATAAACAATTTATTTAAAAAAATAAGTCCTATACTTTTTTTTCTCATTTGTAACCCTATCAATGGATTAAAAATTCATCGTAGCATAGGATTGGGAATATATTTGATGTATATTTATTCATTCTAATCAAGAAGTCATTATTTTGATTTTAAGTGTTTTTGCAATTAATGGATTTTATAATGATTGTCATGATTTTCAAATGATTATTATGATTTTCAAATGATTAACATTTCTATTAGTATGATGCTTACTAAATTTACAATTTTGTATTTTTAAATTTGTAATAGAAATTTACTGCGAATTATTAACATTATTAATGTCGATATACTTTTAAATATTCAGAAATTTTAATTATACATCTATATTCTTGGGATAAATTATTTTTACGCCATTTTGGAAATCGCAAAATATTTATTTTTTAAACAAATTAAGTGAATATTTTCAAAAATTATAATGTGTTTTGTTAAGGATATTCATTAACTGTGAGAATGGCATTTTTGATTTAGCACTTAATAATCTGATGTACACTATCCACAATTTACAAATCTGTTATAAATGCATAATTTTAGAAATAAATAAAACATATCTAATTCATACGTTATATTTCACCTTTAATGCTTGCAAGTCAAGTAAATGTTACAAAGAACTGAAACATATCAAATAACATGTGTTTCTTTTTATTTGAATTCATTGCTTGAAAAATATTTAACGAGAAATAAAATTTTATTATACTAATAAATAACTTTTACTTGAAGACGAAATTGATAAAACTAATAGTTGGTTTAATCAGACATTTTTCTGGCAAAACATTGAATTATATATTACATAATATTTATTATTTAACTTTCTTAATTTACATAAATATAGTACTTTAAAATCTAAACCGATTTTGATTTTAATGCTAAAAATATGTCGAAAGTTTTTTATATATTTCTTGCGTTTTAAATTTCCTCACAAAAAATATATTTTGAAAATTTTAAATGGAATGAAATAGACTATAAACCTTCAAAATAAATATGGGAAAGTGAAATTTTCTATTTACTTTTCTAAATTTAGGTCTGTTCAAGTTTTCAGGAATGCTCGATTTAAACTTGCATAACAAGATTAAATCTGAAAATTTGTAGACAGAAAGCTATTTTAACGTGAATAAGCTTTAGATTTAAGAACAAAGGAATATTCTATATTCATGGAATCCAGCGAATTTCTTCCGAATAATCATTCAAAAAAAGTAAAGGAAAAATAATATTATTTTCTTATTTGACATTTATCGCTACAAATGCTATAGAATTTATAGATTTTCTGAAGCATCGGATATATACAGTACCTTTTGCTCTAAAGAACTTTTAAAATATTATTGAAAAGAAAATTTTATGCCATTCTTCTATTATTTATAAAAAATAGATAAAAAATTGACTTTTCCGATACATTTGCCGCAATATTAATTTTGTTACTATTTATGAAATTAAAAAATACAGAAAAGCATTAAGAATGTTGCTTTGCGATTCTAAAATTATATCTTAAACTCTCGCAAGTATGCATTATATTTTTAAAAAAAAATTTAATTGATCAAGTAAAAAATAAAAACACTTGAAAAAAATATGATCTATTTACAGTTATTTTGGAAGAAAAATATCACAGTCTGAGCTGAAAATTTAAAGCGCTTTGTCTCATGTGAGCTATCTTGTACTGTAAAAAAGCTTAAAACTATTAAAAACATTCATTAATTGATCAAATTCTCGACATTAAATCAATATTTCATTAAATTGAGATCAGAAATTATCTTAATTTGTTTCATTCAGTTTGAACAAAACATTTTGACAAATAAGAAATGGTTCTTGGAAGTGCGACACGAATAGGTGTAACTGAAGAAACATCTTCAGAGAAGAATAAAAGACATCAAAGTCTATGAAAATGATTTTTTTTAAAATCAGATAACTATTACGCTGGGAAGTGAAATTTTTTTTTCGATATATTCAAAATTAAAACCAAGACTGATTAATTTCTGAGTTGATATGTATAGGGAATATTTCATCAAAATCTCACCAGTACCTTTAAAAATCATAATATATCTTTAAAAATGGAATAATAATAAAAAATAAATAATTTTGTTTCCTTTCAATATTTTACGTTTGTTAAATAAAACATTTTGAGAAATGGTATAGATAACTATTAAAAAATATTAACAATTTGAAGGCTATCCATAAAAAATTTTATCTTAAGCAGAATGATGAATTTTTTTCTGAGCAATAAAATGAAATGTCTCAAAAAAATATTAACTCAGTCAATAGTAAAATAACGTCTACTTTTAGGCATCCGTAAATATCTACTATGTAGGTCAGGCAAGGTAAGAAGAATTCCCTTATAAAATAAACTATGTTTTAGCAATGCAATCTTCCTATTGGTAAGCAAGTAATTAAGATATCATTTCTGCATTTTTATTTTCTTTAGGTATGTCTATAATTGTCATATGAGTAATTATAAATAAAATAAATAAATCAAATAATAAAATAATAAATCAAATAATAAAATAAAAATAATCAAAAAGTTGAAAAAATTCAACGTATATATGAACTTTTGATATGTTCAATGAAACATTTCTAGATATTTAGGTTAAATATTTTAATTTTGGAAGATAGTACGTTTTAGCATTTGATAGTATAATAAGTTATTTCTTTAACAAAATTTAAATACCTTCAATTCATTAATTTTGAAATATAAATGTATCACTTAAAACTGAAACGGGTGGATCATTTAAAATATAAAAGGAAATAAGTAATTATTTTTTATTACATTAGTTAAAATTTTAATTAAATTTTGTACAATAAGAATGCATCTTAATATTTCATTTCCCACATTTTCCATAGAAGCAATTTTAAATATCTCTTAAGTTAATTTACACCGTGTTACATTAGTTATAAGTTACCTTTTTTGTTTTAAATATTGTAAATCATAATTTGTGTAACGTAAATTTGTGTAATTTGTTAAATATATGAAATACTTAAAATCAAATTAATTGAATAATATTAAGATATTTTTGAAAATTCTATGTCATACATTAAGGAAAATTGTATTGTTTACTGCTATTACATATTGCGCATATTTTTATGCACTTTCGAGTGGTATCTAGATAAGTAAAGAAAAATTTTAAAAGTAAATTAAACAAAAGTTTATTACATTTTTACATATAATGCGCTTTTACATTTAAAGTAATATAGGAAACATGATAATTTATCATTAAAAATTTACGATGAAATTTTTAGACTAAGTAAAAACATTTTTGAAAAGCCTAAAAAATTTGGCAAAGTCTTATCTGTCTAATCTCACCAAATCTTTCCCAAGGCATGTGCTGACGAGCAAATGAAAGATATATTTCTAAGTTAGCTAGCTGCCGCGGGATACAGACAAATCGATTTCAGTAGTTATGCTTCTAATGTAGTGGAAATGTCTACTTTTTTTACGGAGATTAACTGTAATTATTTTTCTAATTATTAGGGATGTTTTCATACATTAATTATTTGAGAAATGTAGATTAGTTTATCCTGACTCTTATTGATATTGGATTTACAATAACTTATATTGAGATAAAAAATATATTGTACAGATTATATCTTATGTGTAAATATTACATA
>JAPDSC010045527.1:90564-102253 GCA_026290005.1 Latrodectus geometricus
TATATATATATATATATATATATATATACCTTCTCTAGATCATATTTTTTTTGGTCATTAAGAACGGCAATATCTTTCTTGTTTTTTTGTTGCTTAAAATCGAACAGAAGTATTGATGAAAATAATGTAAAAATGAAGAAGCAAAAATGAAAATAATGTAGACTGTATAGATCTTGTTCGTATCTCAATTGTGTAATGATGAGTTAAAAATATAAACCTGATATCTTCTGGAATGCAGAAATATTTCCTTGGATGCAGAATATTCAAATAACACCCTATTTGCTCTAGTGTTTTTATATATTCAAACAGAAGTATAAGAATTTTAAATTTGAAATTAACTTTTTATTATTTAAGAAAAGAATACATTCTTTATTTATCTCTTTGCGTTTTGTAATTAATATCCAGCTAAGTTAGAAAAATTTAAAAAAAAATAAAAATTACACAGATTTCTACAGTACAAATACCATCACCGATAAAAGTTTCATCTGATGCTTTCTCCTGAAATGTATGCCTCATACATAAATGATCTTTGTGTTTTTCAATGAACTAGTCATATATGTAATATTTTTTAATGATACTGAATTTATAATTCATGAAACTCAATTTTTGATAGGTTGATATTTATAACAAGCAAAATTGTATGCATTCTAAAATGTTAACAAACTATGTAAATTTCCTTGTAAAATATTATAATATTATTTATTGATAGCATTGCATTTATTTTACTCTTAACTACAAAGTACATAATATAAGCTATACAATTAAAAAATTGTTTAATAAACGGACAACATATACATTATACAACTGTTGTAGAAAAACTTGATTATTTTCACAACTCATTTCAAATGGCAATTTAAGTTGTTTAAATAATTATCAATTAAAACAATAAATACATATTTGCATATAATTGTATAAAAACCAAGAGTCTATGGCTCCTTATTTTGATAAACTAATATTATAAATAAATGGAAAATAATTTATACAATAAGTAATGTATTATAATATTTCATCACATGTCTTCCTTTGAGTAATAATCAAAGTGAATTATTCATTTTGTGGATTTATAATGCTTATAAAATATTGAGAGGCGTTGAAATCAAATGTAAAATATTGATTTTGAAAACATTTTTTAAATAAATAATTATAATATACTTTAATTTCATATAACATTATTTTTATCAATAATTTTTCATTAGCTAATATAATAAATATGATATTTACTATATAATATGTGTATAATTGCAATTTAACTATTAATTAACAAATATGATACATTAATAGAAACAATTTTATAAAATTGATGAAATGTATGTAATAATTTCCATTTAATGGAGAATATGTAAATCGATATCAAAGGAATCTGCTACATTGCAATGTATTGGAAATTATTTTTGTCACATTTATAAAGTTATTTATAATATAAAGTATATATAATATAATTAATAGATTTAACAAAATTTTTACTTGCAAATTCTAAAAGTTTAAACACAAACTCACACACACAAACTTATACTAGTAATAATAAAAATTCTGCTTTTACCTATGAATGATGTATTTAGATTTAATCAATAATATTAAAATAAATTTCATTGCAAATTCAACTATATTTGAAGTAAATACTAGTTTTATAGTAAGTTTCTGTAAATCACTATCTACTTTTCAATTTACTTCACATTCAATGTAAAAACAATCAACTTAATCTTTCAGGACATTAGCATATTTCAAAAGTTTAGGGTATACCATATTAATGAATAGGAAAATTATCTGATAATTTTTAGAGATAAAACAATAGAAAACAAATTTTATAGATTATTTACTTGATTATAAGAAATAAGGTCATCCCTTAAAAAATCAGTGCTTCTACTAAGAAATGGGTTTATGATTATGAAATGGAAATCACAATTCCTCCATATGCTTTGAAAATAAACAGAAAGTAAAGCTTGGTGAAGATTTAAGCCAATCTGAAAACATTTCAATTGCTAAGGACCATAATCATATCTAAATAAGAGAAAAATGTGTACCTGTCTTAACATTGAGTGGTAGAAGGTAAACTCAAATTCCAAATTAAATATATAAAGAATTATTTTGAACATTAAAAGAGTACAAAATATATCTCTTTCTTTATCTGTATATGCAATATATACACGATAAAACAAATTTGCAGTATTTAATCAATACATATAATCAAATAGTACATGCACAATTATTTACGTATATGTATATAATTATGAATTCATAAAATTCAATATGTATAGAATAAATTTCTATTACCATTGAAATTGAATTTATCATTTTCTAAGTATTTAAATATTTATTCTCTATTCCTATTCATCAAAATTGTTAATACAGAAATATTAACTCTGAAAAGTATTATGTGAATTAATTTCGATTCTACAATGAATTTAACTACTCATTGTTATCTAAAATATATAAATAAGTTTTAATGCAGTTGTACTTATGAGACAAAAAAGGCATTAATTTAAACTTTTAAATATTTTTTATTAAAAATAGATTTACCCACATCAGTAGAATATTTTCAATAAAACGTTGTTCGAATTCAATAGACTAGGAAACAACAAAATAAAATGATTTCCCTGAAATCTTATGAGACTGCTAAGAAAGATCCGTTTTTGAAAGTGAGGAATCTCAAATCCATTTTTTCTATTTTAAATGTTTAAGGAACCGTTTTTTATTAATTCTGAGGACTTGAAGTTCATTTTATGAATAATGCATAACACTCATTTCGATCTTCAAAGTCAAAAGGACATTTTCTTCCTTTTGGTAATTTTGTATTCTCCTCTGTTCCGAATTTTGTTTTTATTTGCATTTTGGATCACCAGGACTTTTAAAGAGATTTTTTTCTCAATCTTATATTTTGGAAAGTTATATTTATAAAATTAAAAAGAGGAAAAGGGAGATAATACACTTTCATATTTATTCAATTTTTCATTTTTGAGATAATACTACGCTTATATTTTTAATTATTTTTTTTGATAATTCCAAATTACTTGTGTTGTATAACTATATTATCTATATTGTTAATTCATTATCCACATTGACTGAAATTAATTTAGAAATAGTATTTCTGTTAAAAGTATCTGATCAACGTATAGTGATCTGTTATAGTTTGCTAGGTTTGTATAAATTAAAATTTTTACTACTATACATTAATACTTCTCAAAAAAATATATTTTCTTTATAACTTCTTTTAAATAAAATGTATTTTCACCAGAAGTTCATAAATTTTCCATGCAGCATGAAAAACATTTTAAAACAAAAGATAATATCAATTCACATTTTCATGTTGTGCCTTGTTATCTGGTTTTCCGGTTTTGTAAGATTTCCACACAAATAAATTGATAAAAAATATTTATTATCATCTTTTTACTTACTATCACTACATAATAGTATTGAATTTTAATAATTTTCTTATACAATTGGTTCAGAATTATTTTTACATTTTCTTGTTAAAGTTGGTGTTTAGGAAATACTTTTGCAAAAATTTAGATTCACTCAAAATTCCATAATTATTTATACACACACACACAATCTGTTTTTCTAATTATTATTCATAATTGCTTAGTTGGAAACAAAACTAACAAAATACCAGTTTAGATTTAGAAGACGCAGTTAAGATTAAAATTCAGGTTCTTTTTGGATTTAGAATTTCTAATCAGTGCAATGAGTTAATTACCTTTCTATTCATCTATAGCTTAGAATAGAATTTGAAATTTAATATTTAGTTGCTTGGCAACAAATTTAAATGTTAATTATATTAAAATTTAATTTTTCGTGGTAAAGTGCAAAACTTTTCCACAGAGAAACAAATCCATTACTTACTTATTCCATTATTAAAAGTGGTAAGAGTGTCAATTAAGTATATTAGTGCTTTATGTTTTACAAAGTTTAAGAACTGGTATCTTGAGTAGAACAAGAATAAATATTTATATTAGTACAAAAATTATAATCTTATTTTTTCAGGCATTTGATTTACCTAAATTCCGTCTTATGTACATAAAAATCATTGGCGAGACAGGAAAAAGAATTTTAGATGCCTTTTTTACGATGTTCTTCAATTTTTTGTTATATTTCTAAACATTATCAGAAATTTACAGTTATTTATAATATCACTGTAAAGAGAGAATCACACATTTCTTTTTCTCTTTATTAAAAGATTCTTTATTGTGATGAAAATATTTAATCAATGCTTGACAAATATATATGACACAAGTAATATGCTTAATTTTATTATATACTTATAAATGTTGCTGCAATGATAGCCCTTCTAAAACTACTGATTTATACAACAGAAATCAAATCTTTTAAAATAACATGAATTTGAATAATAAAAAAAAATAAAAAAAATGTAATTTCTGTAAATAAAAGTTATTACAGGAAACGATAATATTGCGAAATCAACATCGCATGCATCCAGGCCTTGAAAATAATTGTTTTTGACTAGACATGACTATTCCGAGAGGATAAAAATTTGAAGTATATTTACAAACCTTCTGAATCTAAAATGATATTCTATTGATCGTACATAATAAATATAAATTTTGTTTATAAAATATCCCAATCACATATAACTTTAAATCTTCTTAAATATTTAACATATTAAAGAAGACATAAAAGAAATTTCTAAAATGGACTCATTTTATAAAAATAGAGTTATTTTGCTCACAAATTTATTAATATGTTTTATATATTTCACATATACAATTCATATAATACAGGCATATTATTCATAAAAACATAGATACATTATGTGTAAACATATTTACCTTCTGTTTCATGGAAACAAACAGATTTAGAAATAGAAGAAAATAGTATAAAAAACGTAAAAATTTTCATTTGTTACAGCTTTCTTGTCTTTTAGTTGCTTGTCAAATAGCATTTGCAAATAGAAGTTGAAAGTTCTCGAAATGGTTTTCTGTTTATTTTTTTAATCCCTGACATTTATTTATAAAATGTTCCTAACAATTTTAAAATGTATATTATATTACTTTTTTATTCCAATAACTGAAATTTATTTTAAAAAAATAATTTAGAAAACAGTCTTTTATGTGTTATATATATTTATTGCTAATTGAATATTTTTAGAGTTTCCTGACAATTGCCAAATTTTGAGATATATACAAACGAAATTTAAATTTCTAACTACACAAAACATAAAAATAAAGTCATTGTCTAATATGTTGACATAAAATGTTGAATATTTTATAATGCTTGATCAGTTATAGTTAGAGGAATATTTTAGTGGTAATGACATTTGCTGATTTTGAATGTTGTTGGGCTATTAATTGCTAGAACGACAAATTTCTTAATGAATTATCAATGCTTGATAAAAAATTTTTTTGTCTATTTCAAATGTATTTATGTCTTAATCAAATGTATTTTGTGGATACAATAATTGATAAACATCAAAACTAATTTTGAAATCATGAAGAGTGATTTTTATTGTTTTGAGCCAGAACTCAAAAGCAATTAAAAAAAAGCTTAAAATAGTGAACAGAGAACTATATATTCTAAGTAGGCTATACTATCAGATTTTTTGCAAAATAGTGTGTAAAAAATATCATAAATACTTAAAAAATAAATTCAAAGACAAGGTGAATATTTTAGAATACAAAAAGATACATTTGTTATTAAAAATCTTTTCCTTTTTCAATTAATAAAAAATTGGTAAGATAAAGCTATGCTATTCACTATTTTGTTTATAAATATATAAATTGAGCTGAAATTTTGTAAAAGATTAGTTGCAGTGAAATATATACATTTTATATTATTATTAAGATGACAAAATTCCTGATACCTAATTTCCCTTTTGAAATGTTTATTAAACTTAAGATTTAAATAAATTAAACTATGATAAATGTTCCAAATTAAAAATTAGTAATGCTTATTATAATATATATGTCACCAAATAAGTGTGAAAATCCAAAATTTATCAGAGAATCTAGGGAAATTTTATAGTATGATAAATACTATTCAAGCATTTCCAACAATGAATTTTCTAACAATGCAAAAGTTATTCTGCAGATATAATGGGTAGATAATTAAAATCATTATTTAAATTACTTAAGAATTAAAGGAAAGCAAACAAAATTTGACATAGAAAATAAGAAATAAAAATCAATTTAATTAATACAATATAGTAATAAGCTTGAATAACATTTCGTATTATATTTTATAACTTTTTTTCACGTAAAGCTTCAACACGATGCTACAGTTCATCAACCGTAGTGACTGCCGTATGGTGACGAGCCAGTCGCTCGGCAACCATTGACCCGACGTTTTCTATTGGTGAAAGATCTGGAGAACGTGCTGGCCAGGGCAACAGCCGAATATGTTCCGTGTCAAGGAAGGTCCGTACAATACCGGCAACATGCGGTGGGGCTGCTGAAACCTAGGGTTTCACAGGGCTCGAATAAATGGAAGAGCCACGGGTCGTAACACACCAGAAACGTAACATGCACTCTTCAAAGGACCGTCAATGAGAACAAGAGGTGACCGTGATGTGTATCCAATGGCACCCGATACCATCACGCCAGGTGATGGGCCAGTATGACGATGACGAATGCACGCTGCCAATGTGCGTTCACCACGATGCCGCCAAACACGGATGCGACCATCATGATGCTATACACAGAACCTGGATTCATCTGAAAAGATGACGTCTCGCCATTCGTGCGCCCAGGTTCGTCGTTGATCACACCATTGAAGGCGCTCTTGTCTATGACGCAGCGTCAAGAAAAGCCGCAGCCATGGTCTCCGAGCTGAGAGTCCATGCTGCTGCAAACGTTGTCGATCTGTTCGTGCACGATCCATTACGGCCATGAGGATAATATGCCTGTCTTCTCGGCTGCTAGTGATAGGTAGCCGTTGAGATCCCGCATGGCGTTCCGTATTACCGTCCTGAAGCCATCGATTCCATATTCTGCTAACAGTCTTTGGATCTCGACCGACGCGAGCAGCAATACTGCGATAAGATAAACCGCAATCCCGGTACGCTACAATTCGACCTTTATCAAAGTCAGAAACGTGCTGGTACGCATTTCTCCTTCTTACACGAGGCATCACAACAACTTTTCACCAGGCAACATCGTTCAAATGCAATTTGTGTATGAGGAACCTGCTGAACAATTTCCTCATTTAAACACTGTGTAGGTGTCACTACTGGCGCCTGCTCTGTCTGAATGCACTGAAAAGCTAATCATTTGCATATCACAGCACCTTCTTCCTTTCGTATAAATTTCACGTCTGTAACATGTCGCCTTCTTGGTGTAGCAGTTTTAAAGGCCAGTAGTGTATTAGACCAATTGATTTCAAGACATTAAAACAGATAATATAATTAAAAATCCGTTCTTTAAAATACAGGTCAGTCTGAGTTTTAATTCTATCAAAATTTTAGAATAATTTTTCTCTTTTTTCTAAATTAACAGTTTTTTATATCTTACCTTAATCCACAGTCTTTTGACTAAAAATTTCTATTAGAAAAGTGTTTCTAAGTACTACATTTCAACAATAAAAATTGTTCTTGCTGAACTAGAATTTTAAAAATCATTTTAATACAAAATGCGAAGATTTAATTGGGATTTTTTGGATTTAAGAAATATTTCAAATCCGATTTTTATTCCTTTTCCTTTTTTGATAGTGAATTTAGAGTAAATATTGCATTTTATTTATAAACTAGAATATTTTCCATTGAAATTTCTTATATTTTATGCTTTAATTTCTTTCATAACGATGGGTTTTAAATATTGAAATGATTAGTATACAAACATCTTTGATATTTTTATTAAAGTAGAAATGAACGATAAAAGCGGAAAAGGTAGAATTTATAATACATTTTATTAATTTCTTAATTAACTGTTTTTCAAAATAGAGATCATTATTGATCAAATATTTATTTTTGTCTCATAAATTCTTTGAGATTTTCTTTTTACCAAATGAAATTACGATATTTTTCTCTTTTTATAAATTTTGAAAATGTTTTCTTTATATCTGCTTTATATTTAAGGCGTTAAAAAACTAAGTATTTAGCCAGAAACAACTACATTTGTCTTATTAAAGGAATTTTATTAACATAATCGCATTTCATATTTATTAAATTAATGAAAATGAACTGTTGCATATTTTCGTTATCCTGATTTGCTCTTTTTAAATAAATAATAAAGTGTATCAATAAAAATGTCTAAATATTATCGTTAAGTAAAAAGAATTATTTTAAATTAATAAATTTTCTTTAATTATAATTTATATTTAATTTATTTTGACTTCAAAGAATAAATGAAACTATTATAAATATATAATCTTATTTAAAAAAACGTAAACCAGTTCTAAATAGTGTGGGTTTTCGATGCATTTACTCAGTTAAAATTTTAAGTACACAAAATTTATTTGTGTGAAAAATTTTTAATTCTCATTTTCTATCGGAAAATATTTCATTACTCATATGTATGCATTTTATAAAAATAATAAATTTATAATCTATAATATTATATTATTTTCTGCTTCAAATATAATATAAATTTTGAAATTTGAAACTTGCATTCCTTTCAGTTATAGAATAATTTTTGCCTACACTACATTAGATACATTCCTACAGTGTGTGTGGGTATTATTCTCTATTTTATGTATTTTTAATGTGTGTGTGTGTATTTATATACTTAAAATTTCATTACTATATACGTATTTTTAAATTATTATTCTCTTAATGGGAGTTTACAATTAAGTTCCCATTAAGAGAATAATAATTTTAAAATTTTTTGGTTCATATTATACCTCATGGTAGAAATGATTTATTGGCACAAAATTTATTGCACCGACATTACTGCCCTTTGTATATTTATTGTTTTACATATTTATTAACTCAACATCTGAAGGATTGTAATCTTCTCTGTATCAGTGATTTTAAAGAACTATCCTTTCAAGTAATAAAGTCATCATAAAGATAATATATAATCAGTATAACAATATAGTTTCATTGTATAGTTAGTTAATAAAGCATGAATATTTTGATAAATAAGAAATAATAATAATTTAATTTTTAAGTTAATGATAGACGAGATTCTATTGTTACTTATTTAAATGACGCAAATATTATGGATGATTAAATTGCAATTGATTGCGTACTTTTACGGTAAAATGCTTCAAATAATTGTTTAAAAATATTTGCATTATTTAACAACACTAAGAACTATGTTTAGATGTGTACGCGATTGTATGCATTATAAATCAAATTCAATAATCAGTTCACATTAAATGAGTTTATGATATAAATAAAAGTCTAAATATTAATATATTGAAATCTAATATAAGAAGAAAATATTGTTCAAATTATAAATCATGTCAGTCGTTTGCAATATTATGAATAGGAAGTGCTTTCTAAGGAGGTGATAAATTGTACTGATTTCACATTAATACTAACTTAAAATATGTATAAAGAAACCATACGTTTATAAAGTTTTATTGATTAAAAGTTAGACATACAAAATGTTATCTGTTACATCATAATTCTTCCTTTAACCCTTTAACCGACTGGGGTCCGGTGAAGAAAGTGCTTCATTTTTGCTTCGTATTTGCAACATAGTTTTGGCTTTCACTGCAATACAAGTTTTTCTCCCTTTAGCACTTGTCAAGGATACAAAAGCCTCTAATTCTTGATGGAATGTATTTCCGTTTTACCCTAGTCCACCTCACAATTATCACATTTTAATGGCTTACAGTTAAGAAGTCCATCAATCGCTGTCAGCTGAAGTAACCAAAATGTGCTAATAGTTTATTTTAATAGTTTCTGCTCGAAAATATCAACATGTCTCTATTTTAATTTTTTATTACATTAAATATGAATTTTATTAAATGTTTTGAAAATTATTATCTGGAAATTTAATTAATTTCATTTCTTTTAAAAAGTAGAAAAAACCTATTTTTGTAGTTTCCCCAATAGTTATATTTGTGATTATTTTGAATAGCTGTAATAAGTATTTAAATTGTTGTTTAATTATTGTTTGCATTCACTCATTGCAGATACTTTTCAAAACCAACGCTATGTTTCTAAAATCTTGAAAATGGTTTTCAAAATCATTAAAAGAAATAATTATGTTTCTTTAATACATACAAGCTGAAGAATATCAACAAAATTGTAAATTGTTATTTAAAAAAATATAAAAGGCTAACTTAGTTTTTTATCAATAGACTTCAGAGTATATAGTATTTTTGGTGAAACATTTTGTGAATATAAATTTTTCATATTCTATTCCTAGTACCAAATTATTTCTGTTTTTTAATTATACTATATTTTTAATTATTAAACTATCATTCCGTACCAGAATCCATGTCGTTATTAAATATCTTTTAATATTTCTTGATTTTTTTTGAAAATATTATAAACAGTTTGTCCATTAGGAAAATTTGTTGTTTAAAGGGCAAATAAAACCATAAATATAACCGAAAAACTTTAACTCTAATATTTACAATAGTATTCTAATAATTAAATATTTAATTAGAATATATCATAATAACATATTTTCATATATTCAAATTAGTTTTAAATTAAATACTTTCATTTCACTCGACAATAACTGCTTTAAAATAAAAATGACTACAAATGGTAAATTTAGAGATATATTAAAAGAAAGTTCACAAAAAATATAACGTATATGATTTAATTTAAAGATTTTATTTGCTATCGAGAATTCTTCACGTTAACAATAAATCGGTAAAAAAGGATTTTACATATTATCTAAATTTGAAAAATTAAATTTATGTTCTAAAATATGGCATCTATATTGTTTTTCAGTTTGACTGATAGTTTATAAATTATCTTCATTTCACAGAAGAAAAAATAATGAATAACACTAAAAAATGATTAAAATTCTGTACATTTTAGAAAATTAATTTTGCTTTAAGACTGTACTTGTTAAATGTGATTATTTGATTCCACACAAATATATTTAACAAGATGTTACGATGTAGAAATAAAACTATTTAATCATTTTAAGATTTATATTTTAACTGTTTTATATCTCTCATTTTAATTTCATATTTTTAATTGGTTTTTATAATAACAAAAAATAAAAAACTTTGAAAGTATATTTGAACACGCATTTGAAAATTTCTTCATTTATAAAATGATACCATTAAATGTACGCATCGTGCCAATAACTTATTTCCATAGAAATAGCTTCCCAAATATGATTTTTCTATAAAATTTGTTCCATTTTGAAGTAAAATTTAAATATATTAATTACATTTAAATGTTAAATTCACTTTAAAATCAAATATGAGAGGAAAGTTAATTTTGCAATGATATTTTCAACAAAAAACTGATGTAAGCTTTTATTTTTTTATTTACATATAAAAACCTGTTTTTAAAAACGAAGATTAAGATAAAGATTTTTCATTTTTTTCGATCATATATGAAAACATATATGCATTTAAAATGATAATTTTACAAACAAATTATTCATTTATTAATAAACATCCAATTTATTGCTTATTTTAACGATTATAATTTGAATAAAATTTTCTAACCTCTTAAAATTTCATGTTTTTGAAGAAATTAAACAATATTGATTCCTAATATTTTAACTTTGTAGATAAATCACAGATTTACATTATCAAGTTTACAATTTAACAAAACACACACACACAAACATATATATATATATATATATATATATAT
>JAPDSC010045527.1:102353-124471 GCA_026290005.1 Latrodectus geometricus
ATATATATATATTTATATATTTAACAAACAGAAACAAAGAAATGTTAATAATTTAAAAATTAGTATATTGCTATATAGTATATATATATAATTTATGTGCATTGCTTATAAAGTGCAATTATTAGGCAGCCTTTTATTATGAAAATCTAAATGAGAATAAATAAAGAAAAATAAAACGTTATAATGTTGCTTTATTGTTGCTTTATTATTATGTTTTATTTTATAGTGTAAATTGCTTTTTTTTTATTGTAAAGTATATATTATTAAGTGAATAATCTTTATAATATTTTACACGCCCATATGAGAGAGTTTATATTATTATATTTAATTTATCTAAATCATATTTATTTTATATTCATATGTTTACTATTCTTGGCACATTTGTTTATAATATCTGTCAAATTAAAACTATTAATTATTAAAATGTTTTTCCAAATTATTGAAAAGTAATGATTGAAAAATAAATGCAAAATTGCATGTATATTAAAGTAAAAAATTATGATGCAGAAATTTCTTCTTAAAGTTTCGCGTTATATTATATATAATATACATCAAATCGTAAATTTGAGATTACAGTCAACTTATCTATACATTTCGACAAAAAACGTACTGCACCTCAAAATTTCATCTCAGAATTTTTTAAATATGTTTCTTGTAATTTGTTCCTGAGAAGTATAGAATAATTAAATGTTTGAAGCCACACTTAATGATAAAAAAGAAGAACAATCAGATATCAAATGAAAAGAAAATGAAATATTATTGGACCATCAGCAAAGCAAGCATAAAGAAAGATAATTAACTTAAGAAACCTAAGAATATTGATGCGATTTTTTTACAGGAAACAACAGTGGAAACCTAACTTACATTGAAAATAATAGAAAAAAAAGTTTTCAAAAATATTGTTATGAAGCAGAAAAAAATGATTTTTATATTCTCTCACAGTTTTCATTTATTAGTTTATTATTATTATTATTTATTTTTTTTAAGTTTAAATTTTTCATTTTGTAAGTGTATTTTACAAAATGTACAATTTTCTTTTCTAATTTAAAATTCATTTATAATCTAATAATACTTTATTATAGAATGATGTGATAAATAGTAATTTTAAGATGTAATTATTCTATTTTATAAATTTCCGATTTTAAAAACATATTTACCGATTCCTACAAATTCATAAAAATGAGCGTGTACTGTATATTGGAGAACTGAACTCATCAACAGCAGAAGCCACTATTCTGAGCAAATTCTGCTCACTTTGGAAGGCGCTTAAGAACAGTGATCCAGTGATGTCACGCAACTCAGAGTTGGATACATGAAACTACGTCGCTCTGGATAGCAACAAAAGACTGTTGCTCTTTCCCAAACAATTGTAAATGTTATTTTTATGTTAAAATAATTAAAGAGTAAAATTTAAATATACATTCAGTATGTATATAAAAATATATATTAAGTATTAATGGAATATTAGTAAATATCAGATTAGTTATTTAATTAAATTATGCCTTGGTCACATTCAATAGACATATTTCTGAATTGGAATTTTTATATGTAGATGTGTATTTCATGCAACAATTTTTAAAATAAATAGACATTCAATGTACTTTGAACTATTAAAAGACCTACAATCTCTAGAAATATATTAAAAATTTGCATTTACGATTTTCATTGAGGAAGATGAGATATTAAATAACTTAAAAAAATCAGCACATGTTTCAATGAAAAATTTAAAAATAAATAAAATAAAATTTTTTAGTAGATATCTTTTTGATCATGACAGAGATATATTAAATTCTAAGAGAATTTGAAATTTAGATAAATTTAATTTGGATGTAAAAAGAAACAAAGACACAACACAAAAAAGGGTAAAGATATGTTTTGGTGAACTTATTGAGGCATCGAACGTAATAAACATTTATTTTTAAGAGTTTAAAATTAAAGGATGCAGAGTGCATCCTATCTTTGTTATTCAACCTTGAACTTTAAGCTCAGAAAACAAATGGCGAAAATGTGGATGTTTTTGATATTGATGACTCAGAAATTGAAATAGAGAAGAAAATAAATAAAAATGAAATTTCAAGGCAATTCAATATAAATAAAAAGAAAAATATAATTTATTTTTTAAACAAAGTGATGCTGCTAGTAGAAACAACTTTTTCCACATCTTGTTATCTTAATTATGTGTTAATATAAATTATGCACGTATCGAAAGTAGTAAGTTTAACTCAGAATCTAAGGAAAATATAATTAATTTGATGGATTATTTTGAAAGTATGTCGAAATAACTATTTTTTTAAATATAAAAATTTGTAATTTTTAAAAGATCTTTGAGTGGAAATATTCTTTTATTTGTTAGAATAGAACACTAAATTAATTCATGGAAAAATTGAGATAAGCTTTGATTGATGAATTTTGTTTTGAAGGAAACTCGGGAAATTTATATGATATTTTTGCTCAAGAGATAAATTTAGAATTCCGTATCCTCTCAAGAATACTTTTAATAAGTTAAAAGAATTGTGGGGAAACGGATGAATCTGCTTTAATGCACTATGTTATTAAAGAAGTAACTGAAAGAAAAAAACAAGATTATATAGGGACCTAAAAATTTAATTGAATTTAAGGGAACTCTCAATGCTTAGAAAGTGAGAAGTGATTCTGTAAAAAGTGAAAGCACTTTCAATATACTCAAAGTAAAACTAATTTAAAGATAGATTTCATACTTTTGATAAAATTCAAATTAAAATACAAATATAGGGACGGAATAATTTCCAAAAATGAAAATATAAACAAATTAAATGATAATGTAGGTTTTGAAATATAAATAACAATGATTTTCATAATTGAAACCATAAAATTAATTCGAAAAAAACACATTTCTAAATTTTGTAAGCATAGTGAATAGTGTTAAATGTTTCCAATGTAATACAATTAGACACAAGGCTTCATTTGCATCAGGAACAGATTAAAATTTAGAAGTAACGTCGATAAGCATCAATGTTGAAGCCAAATTAAAAGATAGCATATTAATTCATATTTTAAAATTGATTTAAGGATGAAATGTTAATTCCTTAACACGTACACTCGAATTAATTCGAGTGCTTTAAATAAGACGTTAAAAACTGTATTAAGAGATTAATAAATGAAAATAGGCAAAACAGTAAAACGTAGTAAATTAAATCCTAAGATGCAGTACTTGTAAAATGGATAAATTTCTAAAATCTCTGATATAAAATAAAACTCAATTTCATAAAAATATTAATACTTTAATCATTTTAAAAGTTGACTTATCTTTTATTGCTTTTGATTTGAACATTGAACCTAATATTTTAGACATTTTCAAAGCTGAGGTAGAATAATTAGTTTAATAACAAATTATTAATCAGATAATTTCTTAAAGAATATTTGATATATATTCCATTATAAGGTCATTCCCCAATTGTTACCATTTTCAGAGACAATAATTGGGTGAATTGGTTTATTGCTTCCAAAGTTTGGAAGTGATTTGCTAATACAGTTATTTGACCAATATGTGTTGAATCTATGAACGTTTGTCCTGGTCGATATCCAGACTACCTGTAGATCTATCACACCTGCTAATACATTGAGTGCTGTTGTCGAGGTGGTTCTGTAGGCCCTCGTGATTCAGAATAAAAGTGGCCTTTCTGTGGTAATGAGTTTTTGTAATGCTTGCTTGCCTAATTTTTGGCCACATACTGATGAGACATACGTGAAAATTCTTTCTGCTATTGTGTGATACCAAATTTTTTACAAATTAGAATTAATACTAGGGCATGCATTGCTAATTTTATTAAATGTCGATGCTCCAGTATTGCTTTTTGCCTCAGTGTATTTAGGTATTCGAGCCAATTGAGATTTTGGTCCAACGTCACACCTTAGTATTTTATAAATTTTACCGCTTTTAGAGATCTACAGCATATCCTAGTAGGTGGTTCTCGTTGCAATTTACTTGGTTTGGCTAACATAAAAGATGTTACATCTACTGAGTGATATTTCTAGATGGTTTTTTAAACACTAGTTTTTGAATGTTGTTGTGACTGCCTGTCCTGTTGTATCGATTAGCTTCCTAGTTCTTTCTGTAACGCTTATGAGGAAATTTTCAGCGAAAGCTGTAATTTTGAATCTCGGGTGTATGTATTTTCTAAGAAAATCATCCACTATGATGGTCCATAAAATTGATCCCAAACATAATTTCTGTAGTTAGCCCTTGTAAATTCATTGGGACGAGGAGCTAGAACCCCAATCACATTAAACTGTTCTATTGTTCAGATAGATGTTAATAAGGTGCGAGAGAGTTGGTGAACAATCCAGGCCTATACGTTTTGTGTTAATTCCTTTCAATGGAAGGAATCAAAAGCACCATTGATGTCAAGGGATATTAACAACGGGTACATTTTATTGGTCCAGTTATTAATGTTTATTGTGACCCCTTTTAGAGCTGATTCAAATGGCCGCCCTTGTCTAAAACCAAATTAATTGTCACTAAATTTATGTTGTGTTTCCAGGAAAAACGTTAGTCTTTGACAGATGATTTTTTCCAGTATTTTGCTTTGTGTTGGGAAGAGACAGATTGGTCTATATAGTCCCGGGAATGTGGGGTCTTTATCATTTTTGGCGAAGTAAATTACTCTTGCTGTTCTTAAAGGTGTGGAGAAGTGTTGCAGTTTAAAGCATTGTCTAATCCACAAAGTTAAAAGTTGTGGTGTTGTGCCTATGATCCTCCTCCAGATGAGGTAATCTAGATCGTGCGGTACCGGAACCTTATTGGTGTTGAAGGAATATGTGGTGTTTCTTCCTTCCTCTCTCGTTGGTAATTGCAGTGCTTCTATTGTGTTCATGTGTGGTGTTGGCTTCAATGACACTAGCGTTTCGGGGAAATGAAGTTGTGTGATTCTTTTTATAGCTTCTTTTTTGTTTCGAGATATATTATCTGCCCCGTTGATTCGCATGTCCATCAGTCTAAATAATCTGTTATGTGCTAATTTGAAGGCAGTTCCGAATGTATCCATTTGTTTCATGCAGAATTGTTTCCACGCTTTTGCTTTGGCGTTTACTATGGTTTTATTGTATATTGAACGTTCTTTACAGAACGTAAGCCTTCGCTACTATTTTTCTTCGTCTTCACTATTCTGGAATCTACGATGAAGTGCCCTAACTTTATTCCTCTGTATCGCGAGATTCTTTGTCCACCATTTAAAGGATGGGGAGCTGTAGCATTTCTTGTTTTTGTAAGTTTTTCTAGCAGCGTTTTGTGTTATTTCTATTAGTTGTTTTGTTAAATTAACTAATTCATCCGTAATATTTACGTTGCTTAATTTGCCTAGCAATTTCCTTGAGTTAGCTTTAATTAGTCTTTTGAGATTATTGTAATTGCCAAATTTTGTTTCTAGCCTTGTACTGGAAATTGTCTCGCTTTGATAATCAATTTCGAATCTTACATAATTGTTGTCGCTTGCTATGTACGTGTCTCTTACTCTCCAGTTGTGGGTAATAGACAAGGCGCAGCTATTTGCTATAGTGATGTCTGGATTTCCTCTCGCTCGTGTTGTGTGGAATATTGGTTTATTGTCTACCTTGATTGCTCTGTGTAGGCAACACAACATTTGTTAATATTCAGAATTTTGTCATTTTTTTCCCTTTGCATTTCCGTCAGAAAGACCAGCCAATAACATAACAGTTGAAATAATGTATTTGTACTTAAAAACTGACCCATACATTCCTAGTTAATTGTTTTATGTCTGAAAGGCAATCGAGAATCCTGAGAATATTTTCAGTGAGTATTATTAGCAAATTGGGAGATTGAAACAAAAGACGTAACTTCTGATAGCAAGAAAACTTCTTTTTAACTCAAATCTTTAAAGAGCTCAATTTTATTTAAATTATTTAAGATGCACAATTGTAAATATATGTCAGTGTATATTTGTCAATACTAAATACTTATTAAATGTTATTTCCGGTCAGAATTGTTATTTAATTAAATGTCGATCTTACCAATCCTATTTCAAACACCAAACACACACACCAAATTTTAAATTAACAAATCGTTGTCTTCTCTCCTTTTTTTTTTTTTTTTTTTTTTACATTTGGACAAATATTTTTTTAAATATTTAAGGTTCCTCTAAAAATTTTTAGGTTTCAAGTAGCTTAAGAATTTTAAATTTATTTTCATTATGAGAAAGTTTTAAGCTTCTAATTTATGTAAAATAAAATATTGTATACATTTTTAGAGAGAATATAATATAGTTAATCCACTAAGAGAAATATAAAATTTCAAAATTTTCGACCGTCTGTATTTATAAAATTCTTAAACAAAATTTTATTACAAAATAATTTAAAGCAATTTTGTGTTTTAATAAACTAAATTTTTGCATCATTTTGTACATACATATCAAATAAGATATCTCAAACAATGGAATTATTTCAAAATATTCAGTACAAAAACAAACATTTGCTTTTCAATTAACAATCAGGAAATTTTCCATATTCCCCCGATAAATCATTAAAACATTGGGATTTGGTCTAAGAAAATAAGTATATAGTCAGTACTAAGAGAAAACTATTTTTTTTCTTTTGTGTTATTTTTAAAGTTGCATTGTTTAGTTTCACTGTATAAATAAATATCTTTGCATTCATTTTAATTTCATTATGTAGACACAAAAACAATTTATTTATACTTCATTAGTATGCTTTTAATTTCTCTATCAAAAATGAATTTTAATATAAAATTTCAAATAAAATATAGCAATGTATTTTAAAAATTAAATGCATTCACGTGAATAAAATTTGAAGAAACATTTTTATAATAGAAAGACACAAATAATTAGATATAATAAGCATGTCACTTCACTCAGAAATAATTGTACTATTAAATTGTTATAATCTTGTTTTACATCCATTAGAAAGAAGTTGGTGTATTATTTTTAAGGTATTACGCGTATACTATGTTCCATATACTACGTAACACAACGTGTAATATTTTTTTTAATAACGCACGTTGTATATATATTTTTTTACTTTCAGTTGTCAATTTTTTACACGGGATCACAAAGTATTCCAGTAGACTCCGGATCATTGATTATTGAGAGTGTGGATTGCCTTTCCGCTGTATTATCAGTCATGCGGTTTGTAATACATCGAGTATTACGAAATATTATATTCGATTTATTTCTGGAAATCATACTAAATGACATACAATGTTTCTAAAACCACCAATAAATAATTCCTGGCAGAACAGACATATTGTAAGTTTAACTGTGCAAAATATGTAGTCAAATCATATACCATAAGTAAGGATGGACTCGCTCGTACTCCACAACGATGATTGTTACAGCACTGTAATGATTACTTCGACTACATTTAAAATGGTAACATGGAGGCAGATGGCGACTGATGACAACGATGGAGAAAAACAGTTACAGTATATCGTTATTTCAGGCTATGCGTTTAGCATTTGAATTATACGCGTTTGGTGCATTTGAAGAATATGCTCGTCGCCTTGAAGCATGTGACATCATCATGAAATACGAAGTTAACATGAAGTGATGATAATTATAGCCATAAGCCGCACAGAGCGTACATCTTTAGTTCAGATCGATGATATTTTGAAAGCCAAAGTGAATAATTCCTTTAAGATAAAAGTTGTGTGTTATTTCCAAAATTCCGAAAGCACCATCATACATCAAAATAATGTAAATGCATGCCATGCACTTCGTGTCCTTATCTGCATCACGATAAAAAGTATTAGGTTATTGTCTTGATACTCAGACATGTAACCAATAGAGAAAAAAAAACGAATCTTTGCTCGGGTTTATAAAAGACTGAAATGAAACTTTTTTCCAGTGACTAATGCTAATGAGTGTTGACCAAGATTTGCACAGCATAGAAATGTTTTTTCTTCATTGTCATTCAATTCTAGTTCAATTTCACGTCTAATGGGTTAAAATTTGGTGCAACTTATTGAAGCAGTAACTGTTTCCATTAATTTCCCACCATGGTAAAATACACATATATGTTTATGACATATTTTACCATAGTGTGAAGTTAATAAAAATAGTTGCTGTTTCTATAAATCAGGATCAATAATTATAAATAGATATAAATATTTGCTCTGATAAAATGTTACAATTTTTTACTTTTATGACAAAAAAATTGTGATAACAATTTTCTTTATGAATAATTTTTATAAAATCAATAAAACAGATAATTACAATAAAATATGTGATGTCTATGTGTGTACTGTAATGTAGATAAACAATTTCATTTTACAAATTTTGGTTTTTAAACATGTTTAAAAGTGCTAAAACTATTAATTTATTTGCGTATGTGTAGAAAATATAAACTTAATTTTACTTTTAGTAGACAGCACACACAACATCAATTGTAACAAATTTATACTTTTATCAATAACTTTCACCTGTCTCTGATAAGAATAAAGGTTTGCATGATCTTTTGAATGTAAAATACTTATAAAACTTGAATTGAGGTGAGTAAATATTTGACTTAAATAATAAATGTATTCGATTTTATAAAATAAGAGATATTGGATTTATTATTTCATTTCAATTATATTTGTGTTAATTGTGTCTTTATTTTACAAAATTTCGTAAAGTTTTGAATAGTTTAAATTATTTTTCTTTGTATTTTCTCTGTGTTTCATTATTAATGACTTTTAAGTGTACTATGTTTCTAGCTCATTTAAAAAAATTACAGAAAAAAAATTAATTGCAATGTATTAATAAAGTCAATGTATGAAATTTTAAATGACAACTTTAATGTGAAATATGGAACAATGTTTCAAGATAGGAATATGTTAGAACTTTTTTTTTATTATTTCTTAATATATAAAATGGAATTTCCTATAAATGATATGTTTTAAATTGGAAAACATGAGATGTTTAATTGTTCAGTGCTTTCTTGTAATTTCAAGTTAATATAATAATTCTTGCTGATTTGTGAAATCTTTTGATTTTCTAAAATACTAAGGCACTTTTTATAAGCATAGACTAGATAATAATGCATTTAGAAATCTTCCTTATTATTCACTCGATGCAATAAATAAACTTTGACGTGAGTCTAATTTATCTTCAGTGTCCATTTTTTTTTTTAATTTTAAGAGTCAAATCTCTTTTTCTACAGTATATATGTTTAAAACATATACGGAATGCAAAGATATTGAATTTGCATGAAATTTTCACCAATCATTTTTCGATCATTATTCATTCACTCGAGACATTTTTACTAATTCTTCTTCAAGATTTTAATAAAAATCTTAGAAGGTTCAGAAAGTATTAAGACGAAATAATGGGAAATAATTAGTTATAATGAAAATTTATTCTTTATTTTATTTTGAGATATTTAGATATCTTTTAATTTAGCATTCATGAAATATTTTCAGAAATATAGCAATGTTTTTCATAAATTTATGCATTTGTTTCACATTGTCACTAAAAAGTGAATCAATTTTGAGACTTAATTAGAAAATGTATGTTATTTATTGACATAAAAATTTCATACTGAATAAATAAACTATTTAGCAAGAAATTAACTATCAAATTTCATTAAATTATTTCAAGCGATTTTTTTAAATTTTTCTGCAGAAATAACTGTATAATCTACGAGATTTAAAGACATAACGTATTTTTGTAAATATGATTGGTAAAACGTAAAGAAATAGAGAAAAAGAAAGCTACAAAGTTTCAGATTTTATTAAAAATGCTTCAGAAATATCCACAAGAAA
Source organism: Latrodectus geometricus (assembly GCA_026290005.1). Lineage (NCBI taxonomy): Eukaryota > Metazoa > Arthropoda > Arachnida > Araneae > Theridiidae > Latrodectus > Latrodectus geometricus. Next base: position 112,105 of record JAPDSC010045527.1, read on the forward strand.
GTTTCGTTCATATTTCAAGCTTGTTTTTTACATAATTTTGGATTATTTTAATTTAAATTTTTACTGTAAAATATAATACTATTTCTGTGTATTAAGAAATCTTTATTAAAAATAAGAAAAATAGATATCATAGTTTCTATAAAAAATTATTTAATATATTGAATTTTCCGATAAATTCTAATATTAATTTTCAAATAATGTATCATTTCTTTGAACCAAAATATAATTTATAACTCTCATTTTACATGACAGAACTCATTAAACTTTAAATAAACTGAAATAAAATATAATCATTTTTAATATAATAAAATTCAGAGTATTTATATTTGAAAACGTTAAGTTAATTCCATTATATATTGCTGATAATGATTTGTTTCTGGTCTTATAAATATTCACTTATTCGTTAGGTGAACATAGTTATTATTTATGAACAAATTGTTTTAATTTATCAATGTATACTTTAAGACTGTTAAGATCATATTTAAAATGTTTAGAACGATATCTTAGTAAAAAAAAAGAAATTAGATATATTTATGAAAGATTATATTCAATAATGATCTATATTGACTTGAATTACTTTATAAATTCATAAATTATTTAATATTGTATCAGTTTATAAGTGTTGAAACAATATATTAAAAATTTTAAACTGCCAAATATATTTAAATTTCCAATACTCTGATATCGTTTCTGTAAATTTGTAAATAGAATAAAAACAAGTCGAAGTTATACTCTACTGCAAAATAGATTTAAAAATCTAAAAAAAATATCGAATCTTCTTTTAATTTAAGGACAACTAGTTTTCTAACATAATATATAACAATACAATAAATATAATAATATCTACCAAAAATGACGCATTACTTTTGTTGCTTCTTACATATTTATTGCAATTTTCTTAAAAAGCTAGTCATTAAAATGTTCTTAAAAATGCAATGAATATTAATTTAATAAATAATTAATGAATTTTGAATATGGTGCACAATGAAATCTAAAATTAATTCAATAAATTAAATTTTGGATAAAACTGCAATACACTGGTGTACAAAAATTAAGGAAAAGTCACAAAAATGGATAACTCTCCCAAAATTTGGGCATTTTCAAGGAAACTTGAATTTAATGGTAAGTAAAAAGAGTGGAGATTTATAATGAAAAACAGTGAGACTGCTGTTGGGGTGCGTCATTTTCGAGGACCCTAACAATAGATATCTCAGAGCAAGGTGGCAGTTGTCGCTGCATGTCTGAGATTAGAAATCTGGTTAACGAAATTGTAAGACTGACCTCTATATTGCGTTTGACTGAACAATTTTTGATGGCAAGCGAATGGGAGATTAGAGTCTGCCCAACGGCAGACACAATTGTATAGATTGCTGAATGTGAGTCCGCCTGCGATTCATAGAATTTGGAACAATTTCTAAACACAGATTCGTCATTTAAGAAGTTCATTTGAGGACTACCACCCACTTCCATGAGTGGCGATGACTGATTCTGGTCACCATCCACATGAAGGAATAGAACCGCAACTCCAGCTGATCTCAGTTATTCCCTTGATACAAACTCCAGAATGTTGATATCCAGATCAACCATGCGTCGAAAACTTTACGAACGTGATCCTTATGAAAGACAACCTGTACTTTTCCATATCATAAGCAGGAAGGTTTAAAATTGGTCTTGTCAATATGTCCATAGGATGTGTGATGAATAAAGTACTTTTTTATTTAATGATAAGGCCATTTTTCGCGTCGAAAGCGATAATAAGCGAATTTTCAGTTTGAGAGAACTTGGACCTCTCTTTCGTCCTTTAAATATCCGTGAAAAAGATGCAGAGGGATCAGGCAACGTTTGTTTTTTGTATCTCTTTGTGTAACATACCTCAATGGTTTTTCCTGTGGAAATATTAATGTTAACGCCTATAGAGATGATACTCTGAATGCTTATGTCGGGACAGTTTGTGATGACTTCGTGATTCAAGATGATAATGCGAGACCATACAGGACTCTCATCGGGAATGCTTATATTGATCAGGAAACAATTGAGAGCGTGCTTTGACTAGATCAATCAAAGGATCTTAACTCAATCGATTATGTTTACTACTCACTAGAACCAAGTGTAACTGCTCTAATTCCCTTTCTATGACCCTAGCCACACAGTCAGCTGCTTTAAAAAAGCAAGAACTCTCATTTCCTTTACAATCAATAGACCGCACAACAAAGGATATGGCAACGGAATTTGCAGCGACGCTTCTCGGGAGGGATCAAAGCCCATATTACTTAATTAAACTTACAATTATCACCTCTCATTTGTTTATTGTAAACAAATGGTAATTTTATAGCACCATAACTGTCTGATGATTTATTTTTTGTGAAATTTTATACATTTCTATGTAGTGTACAATGTGTGTATGTTTCTTTAAATTCCATACATAAATTTTTGCGTTATCGCCTTTTTTTGTGATTTTCCCTTAATTTATAATAATAAGTTTAATTGATAAAGTTATATGTAAATCCAAAGATAATTATTTGTTACATTATCCATCAAATTTATTTTGGTAAATAAGCGCTTACTTTATTAGAATTGAAATAATAATAATAAAAATCATGGCAGATATTTAAAATAGTAAATACTTATTAATTTTTAAATTTTAAATTAAAGTTTTTTAAATGTATAGTAAATAAAAATTGATAATTTTAATTTAAATTAGGTGTAGACAAAAATAAAAATATATATCCTTGCTACACTATCTGCCCACATTAAAAGGAATCACTATTTATTTAAATATTATAAAATTTGTATCAGTAGCTTGCCCCAGAAATTCACAGTTAATTTTTGAAAAGTGATCAATAAGCGATAAAAATGATGAATTTCTATGAATCATTGGACATTTTTATTAGAAACTATTAATTTGGTATGAAAAGATATAGTGAAAGATGTTATAAATGAAATGAATCCTAAAAACACATTTTTTTGTTGTATATGTTAGTAATTTTATTTTACTGATAGTTCAAAATATATACTGATGTCCCAAATATATTTGAAATAAAATATTTTGTTGCGCGAGAATTTTGCACTTTCTTAAGTTCCTAAACGGTCTGAAACCCTTAATTACATTCACTTGTTTAAGATTAAATATACAAATATAACTCAACGTTTTAATGCTTAATGTGAAGTAATAAATTTATTTATATCATTTTTGGCAATAAATGGTTTAGAAAAATATTTAATTATAATTAATAATATGGTAAAATAAATGTCACTGAAATACATTTTGACGTATTATAGGTTAATATAAGTTATGTATTAAAGAAATATTGTGATTTTCATAATAAATCACATTATGCATATATTTTATTTATAGAAATACTTATTCAGTGTAAAAATTATTGCCATATTTTATCAGAAATGAAATTAAATAAAAAGAATTAATAAAACAAGTTTACATTTTAAAGTATAAAAAAAAATTGGACTTGTAATTCATTGCAGCAAAAGCTAAAAGCATTAATTTATTTTAGGAACTCTGTTATTTACCTCCACACACATTGCAATTTAAAATTTCCATTTGAAGATTAGAAAAAAAATTGTTACAGCCGTGTAGTGCCATCTACTGAGAATCAATTCAAGTAAAATTAAAGCAGAATGTTATATAGGTTAAATGTTAAAAAGAAATCAGCCAATTGTGGTTTTCACGTTTGAAATATAAAAAAATATATATGTAGACAAAAAGGATAATTTTTTCACTGGATGAATTATTAATATAATTTGTGTGTGAGAAGCATTTTATTAATATTTTATTATAAATTAAAATAATGCACTATCAAATTTTGCTTATTGACAAAAATATATGCGTTATGTTTAAATTTGAAATAAATATAAGAACTTAATAAATGAATAATATTTAGTATTAATTTCTTTTTGTAACACTTATTGTATTTCAATATTAACTGTTTTCAAGTTTAATTGAATATGTTTTTTCATTTTCTTAAGGTAATTGTAATTATTTCAAAGATTTATATTAATTACTCGATAAGAAAGTTCTTTGTTATTTAACCTATATTATTCAAATCAATGCATTTTTTTTGTTTCATACACATTCATTTCTAAAAGTTAGAACATTACAATTTTCCTTTTATTTAATATTATTTCTTAATAATACTCATTCGATTGGTAACATTCATTAGATTTCTTTTAATTATTTATATTAATATAATGAATTATAAATTATAACTTAAGACAATAGATTTAAGGTAAAAACAATCCAAAAAATCAATATTTTTATATTTTATTGCACAATTTAACTTGACTACGCGATATTAAAATGTCTTTAAATTTTTTTTGAGTTTAGTGAGCTGTTAATAAAAATTAGGTTTCACGAAATTTCCTTCTATTTCCGACATTATAAAACCAGAAAAAATGTTCTTTACCTGTGTATATCATTTATATCTTCTGTATTGGCTAAGCAATTTATTTATAATATTTAATCATTTATTTCTTCAATAATATATGAATACGTTTTTTTTAATTTTTTATCCTAACAAATACTTTTAGCTTGAAAAATTCATTTTTAATGTTATATTCTTAGGTCGTTAAATTTTTAAAAAAATCATAAATTATTTACACAATAAAAATTGAGATTCAAAGTATGAGAGCTTGTTTCTTACTTTTAATGGCTTAAAATAATCATGTTTTATCAAGTATAAAATTTACAGAATTTCCAACATTTTTCCAAATAATTGTGCCAATTTTTACTGTATGAAATGTTACAAAATTAAACAAAAGATTTTGCTATTTCCTGATATTTTCTGTTCAATTTTATTCCAAGATGTTTTATGTACTTTTATCTGAATTGCATATTCTAGTTAAAGATATTCATTTAATATTTTTAAAAATATTTTGAAATGTTAATAATGAGCAATATTTTTTATTCCAAAAAAAAAACAATAACTAAAAAAGTAATTTTAAATAAAGAATGAAATTAAATAAAGTTTCATCGAAAATGAAATTAATGAACCAATATGGCAAGACTTAACTTTTACAAAATCTGTTTTTGGAATAACGAATTCTATCGTAACCTATAATATTTATAGAAACACATTTAATTAATTTTTCATTTTGTGTAGATTCATTTGTGATTACATCAATAAATTACATAATTTCATTTTTTATTGAAGTGATCATTTATTACGGTAACAAAATATGTTTATTTTATGTATTATTTTTTTTATTATGTCACTGTCTGTTTCGAAATTGGATAAAAAAAAAACCTGTGTTGTTAAAAATTCAATAATTAGTTAAAATTACTATATGTAAATTCGTTAAAAACTAGTTAAAATAACGTGTCAAAATTAGTTGAACACTTTTTAAATTGTTTTATTTTTTAGCTAATTTTTGAATATATTATTAATATGAAATATGAATGGAAAATGGAAACTATAAAGAACTAGAAAATGTATTTAAGAACTATAAATGCTGCTTATAAATTATATAAAAATGTTTTATCTTTTTTCCATCTAGTTTATTAAGGAAAACTTGAAGTACAAATCAAAGTGCGTTAATTTATATTTCAAATACATAATTTTGAATATTATTTTAGATTTAAAAATAAATAAACATTGTCATAATAAACAATTGAAATATATTTTTAACAATATGAATTTTCGTAAAATATTATAAGAATTTAATAATTAGAAAACATGTTTCTATAGACATAAACAGCGTTAAAAAACCATATAAACATTGCTTTGTTACTTTTAACGGCATCCTGTGAGCTATAAATAAATATTTAGAATATTATGTCTTCCTGTAAATAAATCTTATTAGTCATAATTTTGTATTAAATTTGAATATGTGCTTAAATAAAGTTTGTTGTTTTAGCCTTAAAGTTTTAAATATTAAATTTTAACTTTTGATGATGGAATTTAAGTTATTTAAATTTCAATTTTAAGTTCTCTCTATTTCCGGTGTTCTTATCTAGATTTTATGCTGTCAACTTTATCTTCTTTTCACGATCTCTTTTAATAACATATAGAATGGAATGTTCATCTTATGAATAATACATTATCTTAGCTCTGCCTTTTAGAAGCTCCATGCCTTTAAAAAATTAAAAAAAAAGATGTGCATTTTAATACTGGTGCATTTCAATATCTAAACCTTGCTATATTCCTGAATTTAATAACTAATACTTTTAAAAAAACATTAATATTGTTGGTTATGTGGATGAAAAACTTTGATCATTTAATTAAAAACATATATGTTGCTTAAATTTAAAATTTTCAAGTTTAAAATGTTGAGGTAAATTAAAAATTATAGCTACTGTAATCTCAAATATAATTAAATGGTGTGATAAATTTCGGAACATGAAAATACTGTTAAAAATTAAAAATAACTTTCCATTTGTTAATTAATTTCTCAATATTTAGAACTATTAATACTTTATTTACAATAGTTTGGATTTTTTTTTTAATATTATCATAAAAAAATAATATTTGTAAATGTCAGCATGAGCAAAGGTTTTAAGGTTAAAGGCTATTTTAAGCAAATGTGTTAGTTTATTATAACTATTTAGAAGAACAGGCAGAAATCATTTTAATACAGTAATCATAATACATTTCTAAAATCATGAATTAGTATATAAAATACTTATATTTTTTTATTGATGTAATGAAATTTTCTTAAAATCGTACACTATATATTTATAGTAACTAAAACATATACATAAACAGTTGATTTCAAATTCTTATGGTTATGATGAATTCGGAGACAAAAGTATCTTAAAAAACAATTTTGAAATCAATATATACTTAAGACAAACACATAAATATTTGCCCTTTATACAAATTAAAATATTTTATTCTTAATTATTATAACACATTTAATAGGAAATTCGATTTTTTCTATGCAGTTTATTGATGCAAGTAACAAATGTTAATAAAAATATATTTTCCGATGTAATGATTTTACGTATAAACTAACATATTTTCATAAGTTTGCATCATAATATTCATGCTTTTTCCAAAATTAGAAAAACTACAAGTGAAAGAATAATTTGCAATTCAAAATAGTTTATTGCAATTAAAAATATCAGCTGTGATTTTTCACCAGTTTAAAACTATTTTATATTCTTCAAATGGAAAAACATTTAGGTGTGTTATTTTTGTTTGCAAAACGCATAGAAATATTTTTATCCATACACTCTTAAATGACAAATACATCCATTGCTTTGCGACAAATGGAGAATTTGATACAAAGCTGGCGTTCAAATTTATTACGCCGTTCCTTTGCCGCTATTAATCATAGATATAAAGAAGTAATGGATGTTCTCCTTCGAGAATTCTTCACTTTTTTAAGAGAACTTGTCTGACTCTTGACCCTATGTCAACATGCATAAGAGTGCTTAAGTGCTTCGAAATATGGTGTGTTTCTGCAAAAAGTAATAAGATTGATTAAAGGAAATAAATATATAACTATGTTTTTTTTTTCCGTTTTGGAGATTTTACTTATGTTAAAGACAATTCAATATAATTTTATATTCTTTCTTTCGGCAATTTCTCTTTGAAATAATTTAATCTTTGAAATAATTTAAGGATTCTATTTTTATTAATATTAATTTAACTATCTTTTTTCAATTTCCTTTTAGCAAATTTCATATAAAAATTAGAAAAAATAATGCATATTTTTGAAAAAAATATAAATAATAAATTAAATTATATAATAAATTAACACTTAGTATGAATTATTTGTATGAATTGTCCTGATTAATTTGTATTTTTCTTCTATCCTTTCTGTTCTTCAATGGCATCAATAATTTTTTCTTGAAATTAGTTTCTGTGAGAATCCTTTTATCCGTATATGCCAAAATATACTTATTATGTAGCAAGTAATTAAGTGTGAGTGAGGAAATTTAAAATTGATATAATTTATTTAAATATTGTATAATGTGATGAAAATGTGTGAAATAAACTTAGTACTTTTCATTAAGCAATTATAAATTTAATTAACTATAAAAATCATAGAAATAAATTACGATGCACTAGTATGGCGTAGGATCAACATTCGCATGTTATACTGCAAGAAATGTGGCTAGGAATTGATTCAGGTGCTTAAAGAAATATTGTGCCATTTTTCAAAGAGGTAGTGGAATAAATCTGAAAGAGCCGAGTGGTAAATATCGATTCCATATTAAATGCTCGAAAATAGATCATTATTTTATATTATTGTATGGGGACTAGGCAAGAGTTAAGATAAATTTTAAATTCCTCCTCTTGTTCATTAAATCATGACTGGGTAATTACCACAGCGTAGATAGATGCATCACCCCTCTGGAAATTTCCATCGCCTACAAGAAGCAAATCTTGCATCATAGATCTGATCAGCTAACTTTTGCTGCTCTTCTCCCTGGTGATTGTTTTCAGTTTTATGATTAGTTTAGAAAATAACCAAGATGTGTATTTCCCCTACCATGATAGATACATCCACCTTTATGTTTGACAGTTGGAGAAAGACAATGTTGATCTTACTATCGTTAAGGTGTATTCAAACAAGCTTCTACTCTATATAAAGTTTCAATAGATCATTTTCGTTTCTACCACTAAACAATTGACAAGTTTTTTGAGTGTGACGCTACTTTAGATAATAATTGACAGAAACATCTGTGTTAAGTGGTTTAAGAACTACTGTTTTTCGTAAATGTTCTTTTTAAGATAATACCTTCTATACATAATAATTTACATTGAAGAATTCAGATGCTGATTGAGATTTGCGTTAACTTTTGCTATAGTAGATTAGACATTATAACCTCCTTCAATATCTGTTTTTTTTTCTTTTAATTTTTTTCCCACTGAGGCTCTTTTTCTATCCACTATATTGTTTTGCCACGCTGTGTATGTTTTCATGACTTTAGACATTGTACCTCTAGAATTCCATCTATATAAAAAGGCATTTACGTATATAAAATTTATTTTATTTTACAAAACTTCTATAAATCTAAGGATGAAGCTTACGATTTTGATGGAAAATCCAATGTAATTTAAAAACAAATTTTGGTATCCTGTTTCAAAAATTATCCATCTATTTCAATTATGTGCTAAGCAATAATTCATGAAATTGTTATCGACAAAAATAAATAAAAAATAAAAATAAAAAAAACAAGAAAACTAAACAATTTTAATTTATTCTTGAAACAGAATATATAGCTACACAACTACATCAAAAGGTAAAATAACTGTCAAAAATCAGTATCTTAGAGGATCATAAAAGTTTTGATAATAATTTTATTATAAAACATAACTATATATTTAAAATTAATACACTTATAAATATCTCTTAAAAATCCTAAATATACAGTGTCTCATATTACATAAAATTATATTTTTCGTAAAATATATTTTGCTTAAAAATTATCTAACAACGATTTTAATAGACTATCATTCAAGGCAAAATATAAAATCCAGCTAGCATGAATGAGTCAAACAGAAATTCTGAAGTCGATCATTTGATCATTTGGATTCCTCAGAATTTCTACCAAGATACTTCCAAAGTTTGCCATTTAGAACCATTCTCATATCATGATATTATTATATGGTATTAGATGATATTTCATGTCATTGTACAGCTTGATTACATTTATTTTGAACGGCTTGTTTCTTTATTTCAATACCATTTATTGCTAAATATGTGAAATGTTTTCAAAAAGACAATTTAAATCCAAATATATCAAGAGCTCTCTTGCTCTTGGACTTGTAAAAGAATTGTATTAATTTGTATATGCAATTTGACTAATAATTGGAAATTATTATTCTTATGCACACTACTGGCCATTAAAATTGCTACACCAGGAAGAAATGCAGATAACAAAATGATATTTATTGGACAAATATATTATACTAGAAATAACAAGTGATTAAATTTTCAAAAAAATTTGGCTAGATAGATCCTGAGAAATCAGTACCCAGAACAATCACCTCTGGCAGTAATAAAAGCAGTTATACGCCTGGGCATTGAGTCAAACAGAGACTTTATTGCATGTACAGGTACAGATGCCCATGCAGATTCAACACGATGCCACAGTTCATCAACAGCAGTGACTGGCGTTTGGTGATGAGCCAGTTGCTCGGCAACCATTGACCAGACGTTTTCTATTGGTGAAAGATCTGGAGAACGTACTGACCAGGGCAACAGCCGAACATGTTCCGTATCAAGGAAGGTCCGTACAGTACCGGCAACATGCGGTCGGGCATTATCCTGCTGAAACGTAGGGTTTCGAAGGGCTCGAATAAAGGGTAGAGCCACGGGTCGTAACACACCAGAAATGTAACGTGCACTGTTCAAAACACCGTCAATGCGAACAAGAGGTGACCGAGACGTGTATCTAGTGGCACCCCATACCATCACTTCAGGTGATGGGCCAGTATGACGATGACGAATGCAGTGTGCGTTCACCACGATGCCGCCAAACACGGATGCGACCATTATGATGCTGTACACAGAACCAGGATTCATCTGAAAAGATGACGTCTCGCTATTCGTGCACCCAGGTTCATCGTTGATCACACCATTGAAGACGCTCTTGTCTATGACGCAGCGTCAAGGGAAGCAGCAGCCATGGTCTCCGAGCTGAGAGTCCATGCGTCTAAACGTCGTCGAACTGTTCGTGCAGACACTTGTTGTTTTTTAAACAACCCCGTTTCTTGACTCACGGCTCGTGACGTGGTAGCACGATCCATTATGGCCATGCGGATAATATGCCTGTTTTCTCGGCTGCTAGTGATAGGTGGCCGTTGAGATCCCGCATGGCGTTCCGTATTACCGTCCTGAAACCATCGATTCCATATTCTGCTGACAGTCATTGGATGTCGACCGACGCGAGCAGCAATACTGCGATAAGATAAACTGCAATCCCGGTAAGCTGCAATTCGACCGTTATCAAAGTCAGAAACGTGCTGGTACGCATTTCTACTTCTTACACGAGGCAACAAAACAACTTTTCACCAGGCAACAACGTTCAAAAGCAATTTGTGTATGAGGAACCGGCTGAACAGTTTCCTCATTTAAATATAATGTAGGTGTCGCTACTGGCACCTGCTTTGTCTGAATGCGCTGAAAAGCTAATCATTTGCATATCACATCACCTTCTTCCTTTCGTAGAAATTTCACGTCTGTAGCATCTCGTCTTCTTGGTGTGGCAATTTTAATGGCCAGTAGTGTATTTATTTAAATTATCCATTTCATTTTATTAAGAATTATTAGTACAATCGTTCATACCGATAATAGTTTGGTTTCTGTTGTAATTCATAAATGAATATTAATTAATGCTAAGAATTATTTCTTTTAAATGTAATTAAAACATAAATTTCATTATACTAAATTAATTTGTTAACTTAGATATCAAATATTTTTATTAGTTTCATATTTATTAATAAGCCATTCCATTTTTTTAATTGAACTTGGGATTTAAAATCAAATATATTTTAGAAATATTTACGTTAAGTTATAAACCTCTCTATAGTCATATTAAATGCTTAAATTTCAATTCTTGGCGCATTAAATCAGTGAATGTAATTAACCATATTTTATCTACATTTATGTGCTTCGATTTACCTTAAAGCTGTCTTCCATTTAAATGAAAGTCACAAAATGCAGCGTAGTTAAGTAGCTTACCAAAGTAGTTGTATGAGTAAAATTCACTTTAGAAATCTAAAATTGTTTCCTGACGAAATATTCTATTTTAAACTAAATTACTTAAGTGCATTGTTCGTATATATAAGGCTGCTTAAATGGTTCTCTTTGAATATGCTGACAAAGAAAATTAAATTCTGAAAGCTTGGTCCGATATTAGAATTTCATTTCAGAAATTCTGACTTAATTTAGATTAATGATTCTAAAACAAATTATCATCGACCGAGAAGAGTACGGATGTTGCAAATTAAATACAAGGAAATGAATAAAAGCGCTTAAAATATTAGCCTTTAAAGTAAAATACAATGTTTAATATAAAATCAAAATCCATTATGCTAGTCTAACACTTATTTGAATATTTTTTAAATATATTGTATTTTACTAAATATGGTAACTCTTTTCATATGGAGAATTTTAAATTGTTTTAATAATAATACTTGTAATAATAATACGTGTGGAACCTATCTCTTCTTGATATTGTATACTTAAGACAGTTTTAAGAAATGTTTCGTTAAAATATTATATATATATATATATATATATATATATATATATATATATATATATATATATTAATATATTTCAAAAATATCGTACTTATGAATGAGAACTGTTGATACGATTTGGGAACCTAATCTTTTTAATTAGTAGCTTGTAAATTTCATTCCAAGCTCACAGTATGGAGTTTTTCAGCACATCA
>JAPDSC010045539.1:0-36699 GCA_026290005.1 Latrodectus geometricus
AATTTAAATTTTACAACACAAGCAGATGAAATGTTTTACAAATTTTTAGATTTTAATTATTACAAAAAAACTATAAAATATCTGTATATCATGAAAAAGATTTGTGAATATTTTGGAGTTGAAAATAATTTAAAAGTTAAGGAAAATAAATATGTATCTGTATGGATTGACTTTTTAGAATTTTTAAAAGATTAGAAATGTAAGGAGAATTTTTTATTTTATAGGTAGCGTCAAATTGGCGCTACTTAAAAATTATTCAAAACGTAATTTATATAAAGTATTTCTATTTAAAAAAATAAACCATAATAAATGGAAATGATTTGTAGAGATTGTAAGCTAAAAAAGAATGAAGAAGAATTTTATATGCATATAAAGAAAAGGATGTCGCGTTGTATACAGTGTACCAAAGATATTTATTCTCAATCTGAGCGCTGTATTTGTGGCAGGTACTACACCCTTTGACATCGTGCGAGACATGAGAAGAGCAAAATACACAAAAAATTGTTAGCAGATATAATTGCTGTTAATGAAATCTTAAATATTAAATATTAATATCTTTTAAAACATTTTATCTTTTTTAAAATCCCTTATAAAAATACTTTCTAATAAATAGAAAATAAAAAATTCTATTTTTGAAATCATTTGATAAAAATGCTTTCTAATAAATAGAAATAAAAAATTTCTTGTTTTTTTATTTCAATACAAGTATGGCTTTTGTTCATATTGAGAATGCTTTGAGTACTTTGAGTATTCAAAAGTTGAAAAATGTTATAAAAGATTTAAAAATAAAAAGCAAAAGTAAATTTAAGAATGATATTATTAAATCTATAATATCATATATTAGAAAAACTGGAAATTATAAACAAGTATTAACAGATATATTAGATTTACATACTTCTGATTATTTAGATCGTAAAAAGAAAATATTTATTAAATATCCAAAGAGAAGAGAAAATATTAAAAAGTTATTTGATTCATATAATTTAAAATTTAATAAAGATACTAAGGATTTTGAGCCTCTAAAAAGTAAAAAAATAAAAAAAGAATAAAACTAAATAAATTATTTAAAACTGATTATGAAATTATTGAATCTAGAGGTGAATATATTAAAAAATATAAAGTATATAGAAAACAATATAGAGTTGAAGGATCTAAAATTTTACCTGAAAATTATTATGATATTTTAAGAAAAATATTTAAAAGAGCTATTGGAAATATAAATGGTAAAGTTGATATAATTGTATATAATCCTAAATTAAGTGTTCCTTTTCATCCTGAAATGATGAATACTAAAGATGCTTATGACGTATATTTAGAAACTTTAAATAATAAAATTGAATATAAAGAATTAAATATAACTGAATGCATTTTTGATTTTAATGTAATTGAATTACCTCAAGGAGGTAGATATTTAAAATTATAATCTGAAACAGATCCAGTTAAAAAGAAAAGTATTTTACAAATTAAAAATAATGATAATATATGTTTAGCTAGATCGATAGTAGTAGCTTTAGCTATTCAAAATCCTGAATTATTAAGTGAGAAATTAGATATTAAAAACTTAACAAATAACGAAATTCAGTATATTAAAAAAGGTCGTATATTACAGAAAAATCTAGCTACAAAATTACATAGTTTATGTAATATACCACTAGAAGTTTGTAACCTGGAAGAGGTTAAAATATTTGAAAAATTTTTAGGTATTCAAATCAATGTAGTATGTAGAGAGAATGGAAATTAGATTATATATAGTGGTAAGTATATACAAAAATGTACATGTATTTTTATTTATAAAGATAGGAATCATTTTAATGTAATTGCATCAATGACAGGATTTTTAGGTAAAGATAATTATTGTGATTATTGTAAAATTGGATATGCAAAAAAAAATAAACATAAGTGTTCTTTAAAATGTGACAGATGTTTTGTTAAAGAATCTGATTGTAAAGGAGATGATATATTTTGCAAAGATTGCTCTAGAAAATTTAAAGGTAAAACTTGTTTTGATAATCATAAACAAATAAATAAAAAAGGATTGAGTGTTTGTAAGATAATTGCAAAATGTTTAAAATGTAAGCGTATATTAAAAACATACGAAAGGAAATTAAAGGATCACAAATGTGGTGAATACGAATGTAAAAATTGTTGGAAATGGGTTAACAAAAATCACAAATGTTTTATGAAGAAAAAAGATTGTAAAGGAGGTGTTTATGAAAATAATTGTGTTCAAAATATAAAAAATAAAAAGGATTGGTGTGTCCAATGTAAACATGATTATACTGAAAAATATTTATTTTTTGATGTTGAAACAACTCAAGATTCAGGAAATCATAAAGTTAATTTAATTATATGCCATGATTTTAAAGGTAATGAAAAAATATTCAATAACATAAATGATTTTTGTGAATGGTTATTTAATTATTATCATTATGGATATACAGTTATAGCTCATTATGGAAAAGGATTTGATTTTCAATTTTTAGCAAAATATTGCTTTAAAAATCAAATCAAAGTATACACAATTTATCAAGGCAATAAGCTTAATTTTATGAATGCTGAAGATTATAAAATAAAATTTGTAGATTCAATTAATTTTACAATGTGTGCGTTTAAAACATTTCCTAAGACTTTTGGATTAACTGAATTAGCAAAAGGTTATTTTCCTCATCTTTTTAACACTGAAAATAATCAAAATTATGTAGGTAAATATCCTGGAAAACATTACTATGGATATGATAATATGATTAAGAAGAAAGGAAAAAGTTTAATAAATGGTATGATTCAGTAAAACATGAAACATTTGATTTTAAAAAAGAATTCATTAAATATTGTAGATCTGATGTAGATATTTTGAGAAAAGGATGTTTAGAATTAAGGAGATTATTCTTAGAAATTATGAATGTTGATCCTTTTAAATATGTAACTTTAGCTGGTTTATGTATGGCAATTTATAGAGATAAATTCTTGAAAGAGAATACAATTGCTGTTGATGAAGATGTAATTAAAAAAGATCAATACAGTAAAAAATCAATTGCTTGGTTAGATTATATATCTCAAAAAGAAAATATTAATATACAACATGCTTCACATGGTAAAGAGAAAAAATTAAAATTAGGTAAAAAATATTACAAGGTTGATGTATTTTATGATAATACAGTGTTCCAATTTCATGGATGCTTTTGGCATGGATGTCCTAAAAGCTTTTCAAAAACACAGATAAATACTGTGAATCAAATGCTTATGAATGATTTATATAAAAGAACTAAAAAGATAAACAAAAAGATAATTAAAGCTGGATATGAATTAGTTAATATTTGGGAATGTGATTTTGATAATAATAAAGATATAAAGAAATATATGAAAAAGAAATGGAAAAGAGATTTCATTGAACTTTTAAATCCAAGAGATGCTTTTTATGGAGGAAGATGTGAACCAACTAAATTAAAATATGAAATGAAAGATAATTTGAAAGGCTGATATATAGATGTATGCTCATTATATCCAACTGTTAATTACTTTGATTATTATCCTATTGGGCATCCTGAAAAGATATTTAATCCTAAAAAGTATGATGAGAAATGGTATGGATTAATAAAATGTAAAGTGCTTCCACCTAGGAAATTATATCCTCCTGTATTACCATATAAAGCAGAAAAATTAATATTTTCCTTGTGTAAAAGATGTTCGGAAACAATAAACAATTTCAAAACACTTTTAGAAAAGAGAAAATGCGAAATCTGTTACGAGATAAGGAATTCTGAATGTATACACAGTGATAAGAAAAGATGTATAATTGGAACTTGGACAACTGATGAGATAAAACTAGCTATCGGAAAAGGATATAAAATAAAGAATATTTATGAAGTGTGGCATTTTGAAAATAAGACCAAAAAATTATTTAAAGAGTATGTCAAAACATTTTTAAAAATAAAATTAGAAACCTGTGATAAATGGAAAAACAATTTTAAAAGTGAAAAAGAATACAGACAAGTAGTTAAAGAAAAATTAGGTATAAAATTGAAGAAAATCCAGGTATGAGTTTTATAGCTAAAATATGTTTAAATTCCTTATGGGGTAAGTTCGGTCAAAGGTTAAATGTTCAACAGACTAAATATGTAATGGAAATTGAAGAATTTTATCAAATCATTTTAAATGATACAATTAAAGATTTAAATATGAATTTTATGAATAGCGACTGTGTTGAAATGAGTTATAAAATGAAAGATCAATATGTTAAAAACAATTTCAATACCAATGTATATATAGCAGCATTTACAACGAGTTCAGCTAGAATTAGATTATATAAAATGCTTGGTAAATTAGGAGATAAAGTACTTTATTATGATACAGACAGTATTGTATATATAGACAATGGAACTAATAAAATTGAAACTGGATGTATGAACTGGAGCAAGTAAAGATTATGGATATAAATTAAATAATGGTGATATATGTGATAAAGTTAAAGGATTTAAATTGTCGTATAAAGTGAAACGATATTAGATTTTGATAATAGAATGAAAATAATAACTGGTGAAACAGATTACTTAGATGAAGAAATCAACCAATTTAAAATCGAAAAAGATAGAAATATTTCAAGTATAAAAACAAATAAAAGATATACATTTGGATTTGATAAACGTAGAATCCTGGATAATTATAATACTGTTCCCTTTGGATATTAATATCTTTTATATTTTGTATCTTTAATTTTTATATCTTCAATAATTTTTATCTTTCTTATTTTCTATATTTAATTTTTTATCTTTCATATTTTTTAGCTTCAAAATTTTTATTTTATTCTTTCTTATTTTTATTTCTAAAATCACCCCTTCCAGATCTGGGGTAGGTGATTTTAAATTATTCAAAACCTCTTATAAAAATGCATTTAAAATAAAATGACTGATATTTCATTGATATTCAATATTCAAGGATTTATCCTTCCAGATAAAATAATTGTCAGAGAAATTAGTTGGACGCATTTAACAGAACCAATTTCTGAAACAATTCAAGTATTTACACCCAATTGTTAATTAACAGAAAAAGAAATGAATATCGTTCGTAAATGCACTCTTGAAATTCACGGTCTTAGATTTAAAAGATGTCCAGATGATAAAAGTCTATGGAATATTAATGAAAATGTTAAAAATTATATTCTATATTTGCATGATGAATATGGTGGTAGATTTGCATATAAGGGAGGAACAATTGAGAAAAAAATATTTAAGGAATTAAATATATCAGCTATTGATCTTGATATACCTAAATGTCCTAGAATATTAGGTCCCATGTGTTCTTTGTATAAATGTTGTCAGTATAAGAAAACCCTTCAAAAAAACACAATGCTATAAATGGAAGAAATAAAGAACTTACATATCAGTGAAGAAATAATTGAATTTTCAAAATTGATTAGCGATTTAATTCAAATCAATAAAAAAACATGACAGATTGGGAATTGATGATTTAATAATGAAATATATAGATAAAATAACAGAACTAATTTTAAAAGTGGAAAACAAGGATGCAAAATCAAAAGCACTTGAAGTAGTAGATGAAACGTCTTATGATATTATAAATAAATATATTCAGATAATTTTGAGAAAATCTATACTTTTGAGAAAGTAAAAACATTTTATAAAAATAAATACTATAAATGGAAGAAATAAAGAAATTAGATATCAGTGAAGAAATAAATGAATTTTCAAAAGTGATTAGCGATTTAATTGAAATCAATAAAAAACATGACAGATCGGGAATTGATGATTTAATAATGAAATATATTGAAAAAAATAACAGAACTAATTTTAAAAGTTGAAAATAAGGATATTAGAGAAAAAGTACTTCAACTAGTAGATAAAACATCTTATTACATTATAAATAAATATCTTCAGAAAATATTTTTGAAAACGTAAAACCATTTAATAAAATGAAATATCATAAATGGAAGAATTCAACAACATCAAAAAGAATATATATCCTTAAACTTTTAAATTGAGAGATTTAGAAGTTGGAAAATACAATTTGATATCTTTGAAAAAAATCAAAAAAAAATTTGGATCTTCATTAATTGCAAAACTAGAAGTAAATGATAATGAAAAAGATTTTTACTTAAGTTCTTGTCATGGTGATTTATCTGAAAAAGCAATTAAGAAAATAAATAAAAATAATTATCTATTCAATTACAAAGGTAAAATAAATGACAAATATTATGATTACGAGTTGGAAGAAGTTTAATTTTTTATCTTTTTAAGAAAACACTTACAACGGCTTTTATCTTATCTTTTCAATCAACTTACAAAAATATTACATTTCTTATTAAAAAACATACTTTTTCCCTTAAATTGTAACTATAAAAAACTCAATTTTATCTAACTTTTATCATAAAACAGCTTAAAAAAGCTAACAATACTGCATTTTATAGTGAAAAATCATCACTTTTTATTGAAAAAACACTTTTTTGTTTAATTGTTAAAAATTGGAAATGTTCTATTTTAACAATTTTTCATCAAAAAACAGCTATAAAACTTGCAAAATAGGTCTTATTTTGCAAAAAATATAGCGTTTTTTGAGTGTCCTGAAGACCGGACATATACTACTCATAACTTTCTGAGAAGGGGTTGCAGTTGCATTCTTATGGGAGGTTTCGATGCCATTGTTTTAGAAAATTTATATGGCTTAGGTAGAGCCATAATTTTCTAAAAGTGGGTTAAATTTCGATGGGGGGGGGGATTTGCAATCATTATAATGTTCGAAACGTCACTACGCCAGTTCCCTCATTTTCACTCGACTTATTCGATTGGAAACATGAATTTATTTAGAAAAATATACTTAAGAAGCAATATAAAACACTACGAATTAAAAAATCAAAAATATTAAAATTCATAGGAAGTTTACATTATTCAGAAATATTTGAGTATATTATTTCAGTATTCTACACTCATTCCGTCTATTACACCAATAAATGCTCGAATTTACTTTCTGCATTTCTACCATTGTTCTATTTACTTTAATCTTTTTAACTTTGACTCGCGGTTAAACTAATTTACTAAAAGTTATATTACGATCGCGTCATATTGACACATATTGGTATTCGTAAAGATACCATATAGACAATTACAGCACTTTTGAAGAAAACAGATTTCAATATTTGTTTAACTCGTTCAATGGTAAAGAATTAGTACAAAAAGTAACATATAAATACGAACAATTTCTTAAAAAATGAATATTTGAATATATTTAATGATTTTCGCATGAAATTTTAATACTATTATTTGTAACATTTCTAAAATGAAAAATGTATAGTTTTAGAAGTATTAATCTTTGATATAACATTTACAACGAGAAAAGTATATTTTAATAGATTAGGTAAAAATTTAAAAAAAATGTAAATAAAGGTTTATACAAAGTTAGACTCACCTTTGTCTTGAAGCAGCTGTAGTCAACTGAGCTTGGAGAGCGGTTTGTATATGACGCAATATCTAAATAGTCAAACCATAAAATATTTTATTCTCCACTCCAATAATTTCCTTCGTAAGATGAAATATATTTGTAAAGTATGAATCATCTTATTCAACAGCAACTAATTATTCACAAAATCTAATTTGGTAATTCTTTTTTTTCTTTTTTTTTTCCGTTAAATATGTGTATGAGTTTTTACGGATGTCTTTGTTTAATATTTTTTGCTTACCAAACTAAATATGATTGTTTGTTAATTATTTTCTTGCTCCAAGACAAATACTAGTTTAAAAAAATTCTATTTATAAGTATGAAAACACATGACGCATTTTATTATTTTTGCGAAAAAAAAATTCTGTGTATATTTTAAAGATGTATTTAGTACACTTCGTATTTTGGACAAAGATGGCCGCCTGTTAGCCATAAGCTTGTGGTGACTCGTAATCTTAATCGAAAACTAGTTTTGATTGATTGAATATGAAAATCATTTTATGGAAGTGAAATGGTAACAACTTTGAGCTTAGAAATTATATGAGGAATTCTTCGAAAACGCAACAATTGGACTTACGCTGTGCCCAGTTATATTTGTGTTTGATTTAACCGTTAACAAATCGATCTTTAAATTCACTCCTCAACAGCCTCAAAACAACTTGTATTTAACTTAAAACGCACTTTTTTCTTCAAATAGGTAATAGCTTATTTATAAGTCCTAAAACATCGCCATGTCTCAGAATTTAATAGTCAAATTGAAAATTTTTACTGAAAGAAAAATAAATTTTGATCATGTTATTTTGTTGTATTTATAATCATTATGTTGATTTATAGTAATTATATGCAAAGTTCATTCATTGTAACGCTTGTATTGTTTTATTTAAATTTTAGATTTGATTCCATGTATAATTTGAAATTTTATTTAATTTTAAACACTGTAAGTTTACACTACAGGGTATTTGGTCAAAAATATCCAAATACCCTGTAGTGTAAACTTAGAGTGTCCTGAGGCACATATTCTAACGATGTTGCATCGATGACAGCCAATGAAGAGCTTCCATGATTTCTTGATGGATGGCTGAGTGCTTGCAGAGAGATTCCCAGGCGTCCATTAAAGTGAGTGATTGTCGTAATCTGAGCTCATCCCAACGGTGTTCGATGGGATCTGAGTCTTCATTCTGAACACCCATTTCGTTAAACCTCGTCTGTACAAGCTTTGATGTATGAATGGAATCCTGCAGAAAGAGGCCTCTCTCAAATATTGCTATAGATTAGGGAAACTGTTGCTTTTGTGAGGCAATGAATAATGCATTCAAATCATTAACAGGATAGAGTTTGATGGAATTAGTTATTTCAGAATACATCTCATACTTCATATTTCCAACCACTGGAACTAACGAGGCCAGGTCAAACCCTCACACCATTATACTGCCAGCACCAACACACAGTCGTCACACACTCTAAAAGAAAACACTGTTATTTTACAGCACATTTTGCTGTAATTTTTACAGCATTTTTTAATGTAATTTTTACAACACTTTTTCGTGTATTTTTTACAGCACTTTTTACTGTGCATTTTACTTCAAATTTTCCATAACCTATTTTAAAACCTATTGCTATTTACAGCTAATATCATGTTTTCATAATTTTTTTTTCTATTTTTCATTCTCCCTTCTTCTTTGTTTTAGTTCTCATGAAACATTTATTTAGGAGTTTATTTTAAGTAAGGTAATTTTTGAAAGAAAGGTGGATTATTTTCCTCATGACAAGAAAATGTAATTCATCCCTTTTCTCATTAAATAAGTGCATTCATGTCTTCTTGGAACTCTTAATATATTATGAATGCAGAAAGATTTATATTATAACATAATTATTTTCAAAATCTTTTTTATTTAACTATTTTTCAGAATCAAACAATTTAAAATATATACTTTCATTTTACAAATATTTTTTGCATATGCAATTTTATAAATATTTAAAGATAAATTTGTATAATGAATCCAGACACAATGTTTAATAACTATGATTATTTAAATAATTTCCAATTGAAATATATAAGATGCTTCTTTCTTAGTCTATCAAAAGTTAAAATATTTAGTGATTAAATACAAAAAATTCCTTTCTATTTTTTAACCAATTTTATTAAATTTCTAGTAGAATAGAAATTTATTGAAAAGTATCATTGTTATATTTTCATTTTAACTGAGAGTATAAATACGTTTAATACATAATAGCCAATTTTCTTATTATGCGCTGAGTAATTTAACAAATATTAAATGATTGGAATATGAAGTAAATTTTTAATTCAATATACTTAGCATAAAGAATATAAATGTCAGATTGTAGAAGAAATCGTTTTTCAGCGCATTCTATTTACGATTATTTAACTTTCAGTACCATACACGATGATTAGTTATTTAGACTTTTTTACCCCAAAGTCGTAAGTTTAAATGTAGGTTGAATTTTTAAGAAATAAAGAGAGGATAGTTACATTGATTAAGATATAAAAGTAAACTAAAATCAATTTTTGAATTACCTATGATTTTATAAACTAAGGATAGAATAAAACCTTTAAAAAAATTCCATTTTGCTAAAAGTACAAAAGGCAGTTAGTTAACTATATGGTATTTCAATTATACTGTAAAGACATTAAAAGTTAACTTTTTGATATTATTTAAAGTATTTAAATTTTTTTTTTTTTTACTTTTTCCTAATATAATAAAAGCAAATAAAAATTCTGAGGAAATAAAATATTTCTATTTAATAATTGAAAGCACACAAACAATAGCAAAAATTTTTTTTGTTTATTTATCCTACATTTTAACTATAACCATTCAAAATTAGACAAATTACTTAAAAGAGATAGTATGCGTGATTGAATAACATCTTCGACAGATTTTTTCGATTTTTTTTTCCTTGAGAGGAGTTAATGTTGAATAAGCACCTGAAATACAAAAATAGAGATTAGACACATGAATAATTGAATCAAAATTAAATATCTTTAAAATCTCCTAAAATTGTTCATTTTTCTTCAAAATCGGTGTTTGTCAAAAACAAGCTGGTTACAGATTTGCCGCAAAACAACATCACATATGACATTATTAAACCGAAGCCAACTAGTAAATGATGCATTTAAAAGATTTAATATCTTGAGCAATGGGAATGCTCAAGATATTAAATCTTATTTCTATGCTCAAGATATTAAATCTTTCTTAGAAGATTTAATCTTGAGCAAAGATTTAATATCTTGAATTATTTCTTCTCATCATTCAAGTTGTGTTCTACATAAATTTCAAACTGTCTCAAGTATGGAATATCTCAGGCAAAAGGCTCAGTAAAATTCTTAGCATTTTATCGTTTGATATAACTGATTGTTTTTACCCATAACATATTTCTCTAAATAGTTAACAAGTGCTTTTTTGATTCATCCAATCATAACTGTTCTGATAATTAAGGATTTATTTCATTTTAATAAATATTAATTAAATAGAATATAGAATTTATTTCATACATATTTCATTTATGTTATCGGAAATTATATCTTCAGTCTATCGTTTCAAAATTTTTCCAATAATTGATAAATTCTTTTAATCAGTATTACTAAAAGGAATGAGAAACAATAAATTACAATTATTATTTTTGAATGAATGGGTAAAATTTTTTCCCTATAAATTAAGAAACAAAGTATTTTTAAAAACCACTAAAAAATAATTTGGTGTAATATAAAGTAGGTTCATGAAAAATGATTTATTCTGATGTCACTGAAATCTATCTAAATAGAAATAAACCATTGAATAAATTTCATTGTTCCAAATAGCTCTTCCAGATATTTTATATTAAACACATAAAATATTGAAAAACACATGGATAAAGTTTCCATAAAATTACTCACATCTTCATTCACTATTATTCTATCTATCAATAAAATGTATCTTGTTGATAAAAATATATAAGCCCTAGAAATAATAAATTTAAACTAAATGTATTTGTAATGATTCTTTAAGTAAATGTATTCGCATTTTATAATCATTTTCAAGTAATAAATAGGAAAATTAAATTTCTACAGAAATAAATGATAATTTCTGAAATATTATTTTATAAAACATTTGCTCAAAATTGAATTTCTTCAATTTTGTAAATAGTAAAAAGTAAAATAAAAGTTCTCTTAGACTTAAGCATTTCCCATTGAAATCCTGCAAAATTGTTCAAAGTTAGGAAATTTTTTTAAAAATATTGCTTTCTATTAAGCATGCATATTGACACCAGCATTATATATTTACCTGACAAGCGATTATGAATAAAATTCAAATTATATTGGAAAAACACATTTAACTAAAATAATATATTTTTATTGATTTTATTTTAATTTTATATATTTATCTAACTCTTCTTAAATAGAATATTAGCAGAGTAATATAATGTGAAGAGGTTAATAAATGTAACAACAACTTTTCTCTTTTTGGTAATAGCATTTCAAGACTTATAAATAATACATAATATGTAAGGTAAATCTATAATATCAATTGCATCCTGAGAAGATGTGGAAATCTAAAACTAATGAGCAAAAATTTATATAGATTAAGTCTTATGATCATTTTAAAATTCTTTACTTACAATATACTAACAGTAAATTGTTTTTTAAAAGAATACAAAAAGTTATGAATTCTTTACCTTCATTTGTAGTTTTTTAAATTTCCGAAACTTTTACATGTTTAAAATTTTTGTATTTTAAAATAAAATTGCAATTATATTAAGATGTAACGTTTAATGTGCACAATAATATTAGAAAGAAATATTAAACCTAGCATATGTTAAGTAAAATAAATTAGAAAGCTTGCAGAATTAGGCAAAAACAAATAAGGAAAGCTTTCACTCATTTACTTCTGTTTCTTAATTATGTTTTCAATGAACTTTAACATATTTAATAAAAGAATTCTAAAAAAAACTTAAAATATATAATCATTTTTATTTTGAAAATGAAATTGGATAATCAAGTAATTCTTAACAAAAATCAAAACACTTAAAAAACTATTATAATAAGAAATTTTGATGATTAAAATATTAATCAGATTTGTTGACAAACTAGGGTAAAATATTCTAAATATTAGTAAACTAGTAAAAATATATTGACACTTTATTCAAATTTCTTTCTATTTATTAAGCTTAGAATTTTCTGAAATATTCAATCAAATTTATACGAATTTATATCAATAAAAGTAAACTAATAGTTTGTATAATAAATAATAAGAAAAATGTACTTTACCTTATATTTGGTGATTCAGTTACAAGAGACCCCTCAGGGGGTTTACTTTCTTTAAGTAAACACGAGTGTCACAATCCCGAGGTACCCCAGTGATCTGTCCTCTTCTTTCTTTTCCTCTCTGCTCTACTCTTCTGCTTTTCTTACCTTTTCTCCCTCAATGTGGTTGCCTCTCATGAGGTTGAGGGCACCCCTTGAGCAGCTGTCGCCGAACTGTCGCTATTAGCTACTCTTGGGGACTAAATCACCCACGTGTTTGCCGTGCATGGAGACCCGTGTCCCTGGAAAGAAGGGTCCTGGTAATTGAGGCCCCCAGAGACCAACACATTACTTTGGCCTCTGCTTCACGTAAACGGGAGGTGTGTTGTGGTCCTCAACACATCAATCGGCTTTATGGATCAAGCGATCGGTACATCTGCTGGATGACTCGTTAAGGGTGGAGGCCATCACAGGGATGTACTGAGAGTGTATAGGATCTGGCTAGCACTGGTGCAGCTGGTCTGCATCCCCTTGTTGGACTCGGTGGTGGGTGGTGCGGTCAGGTCCCGAAATTTTATATTTAATAAATGAAGATAAAAAAGTTTTTCTTCTCTCCCTCGGGAGCAACTTGGAAATAATGAGACAACTAAATTTTTTGTTATCAAAAGAAAGGAGGGATCCTTTGAAAATGTGTCCCCCTTTCTAATACACAAAGGAATATCGGGTTTAATTGGGGAAGTAAGAGATATCCGTAAGTTACGTTCTAGTGACTTGCTGGTGGAGGCTGCGAACTCTACTGAGGCAGCAATGCTTAACAACATGATATTGTTAGCAAATATTGAGGTAACTGTCTCGCCTCATGGTAACTTAAACTTTTCGCAAGGTGTAATTTCCGCAAGAAATTTGTTGAACTCGCCGACGAATGAGATCCTTGAAGAGTAAGAAGGTCTGTGGTGTTAAACGCATCACAGTCAGAAGAGATGGACAGTTTACCAATACTAAACATCTCATTCTGACTTTTGCGGCACCAAATCTTCCAGACAATATTAAAGTTGCTTACATGAATCTTCCCGTCCGGCCCTACATTCCTAATCCCTTGCGATGTTTTCAGTGCCAACGTTTTGGGCACTCGAGAAATGCTTGCAGGGGCAAACTGACTTGCGCTCGCTGCGCAGCAGTTGGCCACGATAATTCGACCTGTTCAGCAACGGAGGAATGTGTCAACTGTCATGGTGACCATCCCTCCTATTCTCGTAGTTGTCCTCAATGGATACAAGAAAAAGAAATTACAACCTATAAAGTGAAAAATAAATGTTCTTACCCTGAGGCTAGAAAACAAGTTACCTTTCGCACACCGCAGCATGGAAAGAGTTATGCAGCCGCTGCTAAAAATGTCACCAAAAATATAAGTACACAAACGGATATTCTGTCAATCCTTGTAACTAGATTACCCCAAACATCAACCGAAAGGCCAAAATCTTCAAATTCCATCATTCGGAGAGCTCCTTTGGCTAAATCAAGAGGTGTTAAAGCCTCAAAATTAAAATCTGCAAAGGAGGGCACACGAAAGCCCTCCTTATCCACCCGTAAAGCCTTATCCCTAGAAGCTGACGCAGTTTCTCTTCATCCTTCGGACGATGATGTATCGTTCGAAGAGATGTCAGATGATATGCCTTCCAGCTCTGGGAAAGGAGCTTTTCAATTTAAACAATAACTTCCTTTGTTTCTTGGAACTGCCATGGTTTGCGATCCCATCTTGATGACATCAAGTGTCTATCGTCAGCTTATAACCCCGCATGTATAGCACTTCAGGAGACGTTCCTGAAGTCTACAAACAACATTACTCTGCGTGAGTTTAAATGCTTTCGAAAAGACTGTGGTGACGATGGTGCAGTGTCTGGTGGTGTTTGTCTATTAACATCCAATAATTTCCCCAGCACTGTCCATCCATTAAACACTAATCTACAGGCTGTAGCTGTGAGAATTCACACGACAACTTTAATTACAGTCTGTAGTTTGTATTTGCCACCAAATGATGTCATCCGCCAAGAGGAACTCGATGATTTAGTTGATCAGCTGCCCAGTCCACTTCTGTTACTCGGAGACTTCAACGGCCATAATACTTTTAGGGGAAGTGATGATATTAATTCTCGCGGTCGTCAGATAGAGCGGTTTATAACAGATAACTGTCTCTGTCTGATTAATACCGACGAGAAAACTTATTTCCACGTACCCACAAGAACATTTCACTCTCTTGATCTGGCAATTTGTTCTCCTTCAATTCTGCCATTGTTAAATTTGTCTGTGGGGAATGATCTGTATAACAGCGATCATTTCCCACTTGTCATCTCCCAGACTGGAGGTAGTAGTGTGCAGCAACGTGTAACTACTTACGTGTACAGTCGGGCAGATTGGACGATGTTTACACAATTGGCAGTTATTGATGATAAAATGGTCACGATTGGAAATATAAATCAGGCCGTTCAAAGAGTCACCAAAACAATCATATGTGCAGCTGATAGTACAATCCCTAAGAGTTCCTCGAAAACATACAGGCGGTGCAAATCATGGTGGAATAAAGAATGTCAAATTACTTACAAGAAACAGAGGAAGTTATGGGGGTTATTTAGGAGGTACCCCACAACGAAGAATCTTTTTGCCTTTAAGAGAGCAAAAGCATTAGCTTGTAGAGCTCGTCGTAGAAGTAAGAAGGAATCCTGGCCCTGCTATGTTTCTTCGATAACATCTTCAACATCCAGTAAGCAGTTGTGGAGAAGAGTAAAAGCAGCCAATGGAATTTACAGGGAATTTCCCATTCCTATATTAAAAACCGGAGCTGCTATACATTCTTCTCCTAGGGAAATAGCTAACGTACTTGGTGAAAGTTTTGCTAAAGTCTCAAGCACTGACTCTTACAGTCCTTCGTTTTTAAGGATTAAGAGTCGTGCTGAGCAAAGACCAATTCATTTCAACCATGGGCAAAACTTACCCTACAACTGCGAATTTCGGATGTTAAAATTGAAGAAAGCTTTACAGCAGGCCAATGATACCAGTCCAGGACCTGATGGAATTAGCTACCCTAAGCTTCAACATTTAAGTTCAGATTCGCTATCGAACATATTGATTTTGTTCAATAGGATCTGGACTTAAAATGCATTTCCATGAATTTGGTATGAAGCAATAGTTATTCCGGGCCTAAAGCCTGGTAAGGATCCTTCAGAACCATCAAATTATCGACCCATAGCTCTGACGAGCTGCCTTTGTAAGACTCTCGAACGTATGGTCAACGACCGTCTCCTATATGTCTTAGAAGAAAATAAATGTATACATGAAAATCAGAGGGGCTTCCGTAAAGGGATATCCACTCTAGATAACATAACTTATTTGGAAACCTAAATCCGCAACGCTTTCGTGCGGAGAAATCATCTGGTTTCCATCTTCTTCGACATCGAGAAGGCTAACGACCGTACGTGGCGATATGGTATTCTCCGTAAATTATATGGTTTTGGCTTTCGGGGTAATCTCCCGATATTCCTGCAAAATTTCCTACGCTCCCGTATTTTTAAAGTTCGTATTGGAAGCTCTACATCCAATACTTTTATTCAAGCCGAGGGTGTACCCCAAGGTTCTATTTTAAGTGTCACTATTTTTAATTTATACATTACTCACATCCTCCATCTTTTATCACCTTCAATTCATGGCACTATGTATGTGAATGACCTGCAAATATCTTGCCAAGGATCGAACATGCGTTTAATTGAGACACAACTACAAACATCTGTTAATAAAATAGCTGCATGGTGTGCAGAGAATGGCTTCACACTATCTCCTAGCAAGAGCTGATGTGTCCATTTCTGCAGGAAGACTAGCCTTCACAATGATCCTGTTATCATAGTAAACAACACACAAATACCGGTGGTCAACGAAATCAAATTTCTTGGTGTTTTGTTTGACCGTAAGTTGACCTTTCTTCCGCATGTTTTACATTTGCGGAAGAAGTTCGAGCGATCGCTTAATATCCTCAAGGTGTTATCTAATACATCTTGGGGTGCTGATCGCACGTCACTCCTTCGAGTCTATCAAGCAATCATTTTATCTCGTATTGACTACGGTAGTGTTGTGTATGGATCAGCTAGATCTTCAGTTTTACGCAGATTGGACACTGTACATCACTCGGCTTTGAGGATATGTTCAGGCGCATTCCACACATCACACGTCCAGAGTCTTTACGCCATTTGCCAACAATTGCCTTTAGACCTGAGACGAATGCAGCTGTCTCTCAATTACTACGCAAAGGTCATGTCTGATAGAAAACACCCTTTACGTTCCTTGGCTTTTACTCCTGCATTAAAAAGATTATATGATGCTCGCTCTTATAGCATCCAACCTTTTCTCACTCGTATTAAAAATCATCTTTTTTTGACAGACCTATGTGGTGTCCGTTTCATTAAAACGGACTTACTTTTACATCCACCTTGGTATGATCCACAGATATCTATAATTAATAACTTTGTTCAGCTTCGGAAATCGGACACAACTCTTACGATTTTTCAACAGCTTTTTCGTTCACACCGCTGTCAGTATTCTTCTTATACGCCTGTATTCACGGATGGATCAAAAAATGCAGAACATGTTGGTTGTGACATTTTCTTCAATAATAGAATTTACGGCTACAGCCTCCACACGTCCTGCTGCATTTTTACTGCTGAAGCTATGGCAATATACCAAGCGCTTCAGCTCGTGAATACAGAAAATTACTATAAAATTTGCGTATACACTGACAGCTTGAGTGTTATAGAAGCGTTGAAAAATTCGAATATATATAAACATCCTGTTGTGTCCAAAATTTTCCAAACTGTAGATTCCCTTGCTGGCAAGGGATGTGATATTAAATTCTGTTGGATCCCAAGTCACGTAGGTCTGGAGGGCAATGATAAGGCTGATGCAGCTGCCAAATCTGCATCGACTGCATATCATTCATCTGTTCCTCTTACTGATGTGAGAAAGGTTGTTAAATACTTTGTTTTTTCTCTATGGCAGGAGTACTGGAATATGCAGGTCTCCAATAAACTACGTGCCATATTTCCATACGTCATCCCTTCATTAGTTTTACCGTTACGAAGTGCTGATGTTCGTTTAACTCGCCTTCGTATCGGACACACACGTTTCACACATAGACATTTATTTCTAAATGAACTGAATCCATGGTGTGAAACGTGTGATGTACCATACTCTGTTTATCATATTTTAATTTCATGTCCTGATTTTAACTTCTATCGTTTTATATTTTTTCAAACAGATATTTTAACTATGTATGATTTAGTGGGGGAGCCACTCCACAGAAACCTTTTTGCCTTTTTAGGGGCAATTGGTTTTACTTATTTTATTTAAATAGTATCACATCACTTTTATGAATTTTATTTTTACTTTCATTTTACTAATTATATTTTAGATTTTAATCATATGATATACACTTGTTTTTTGTATTTTAACATTTTAACGTTGAGTTTTGGTTTTTAACAAGTTTTTAATTAAATATAATTTTTGGCGCAGCTTGTCTTTATTGGACTTTGCACCATAAAACCCAACCCAACAACAACAACATCAGTTACAAGAGAAATTCAAAACTTTCAAAATTCTTAACACAATCAACTTTTATAATTTCTAGGAAACGAATGCAAACGAAATTAAAAAAGTGGCGTTGTTTTAGAATAAAAACAAATGATAATCCCACCAATTTGAAGCGCATATCCAGCGTCAAGCTATTTTCTCGCTCTGAATTTTACAGTGAAATTTACTGTAATCTTTAGTGTTTCTGTTACAGCTATTTAAATAACAGTGATTTTTACTGTTTTCCTTCTTTTTTTTAGCAGTGCAACGCAGTCACTATAACAATTTTCGCTGAGCATCCACCAAATCGATCCGCCTGTCACAGTTTGACAAACTGTAAAGCGTGATTCATCACTCCAAAGAACAGTTATTCCACTGCTTCGCATTCCGTGAAATGATTATAAGCACGACCATGGAATCCCAAGTCTCGACGAACAGTCCAGATGTGAATACTAACTCCTGATGAACTTTGAAACTCCTTAGAAATTTACGCCAAAGTGGATTTACAGTTTTCTTTTAAAGTTCTGCGGTTGCTTTCACTAAGTGCTGTCTGCCTACCATTTCGTTTTTTAACAGTTGCACTGACTTGAGGTTTCCACTTTAAAAATTGCATTACACATAGTGGCTTCAGCAGAATCTCACGAATTGATTTCTCACAGTCAAACACACTAAGCTCCTTTAACTCACTCATTGCCTCACAAAAGCATAAGTACACTTTTATACCTTTTCATTGCACATCTAATTGTGTCAGAACTATTTTTCAGAGGGATAATTTTGGCCAGAGAGTGTATTAAAATTTTACAAAATTAGATATATCATTTTTAGGTTTGCATAATTTTTATTTATTTTCATAAATTTTGATATATTTAATTTGATAAGAAGATTTCAATTGACATTTGTATGTTAAATGCTCATAAAAAGCTATCTTATAAAAATAAGATATCTTGTGCAATTTCTGTAGTCTTAGTGAAACGAAATTTAATATGTATGTTTTTTTTTTATCATTTTTAAGAATCAATTAGGTTTTTAAAAAATTGCAATCCACCGAAAAGGGGCATGTTATTCAATTTTAACCCATTGGAGAGAGCGATCTGTAATCAATCCTCATTTCACTCCTCTTGAAATTGATATTTTTCAACTGCCTTTTCTTCC
Source organism: Latrodectus geometricus (assembly GCA_026290005.1). Taxonomy (NCBI): domain Eukaryota; kingdom Metazoa; phylum Arthropoda; class Arachnida; order Araneae; family Theridiidae; genus Latrodectus; species Latrodectus geometricus. The sequence goes on from JAPDSC010045539.1 coordinate 19,448, forward strand.
TATCTTTTTAAACAATGACTCTATGCCTTCGTACCAATATTGGTTTAAAATTTCTTCTAGACGCTGCTTAAATTTGTGTTTTGTTACATTTTTTGTCATTTTATTTCTGAACAATGGTGTAAATCAACCAATTATGAAAGAAATGGAATAAAGAAATTTTATCATGAAGTTGAATATTTTGCAGAAAATATTGATCAAACCAGTCAATATGAAAGTAATGAAGATAAAGTTATCATGATAGTGAATTGAGCAATGAAAATAGTAAAGAATTTGAAATAAAAAAAAAAACAAAGAGAAATGCTTAAAATACGGTTAGTGGTGAAACTGAAATGAAAAAATCTGCTTTATAAAGGGGGAGTATATATTTACATGAAATATGTGTATATCATTTTCTATAATTCAAATAATGGAGATAGCGTTTGAGCGGAATTTAAAGCACAAAATTTTTGATGATCTAAGAAACTTTTCTCAGTTGAAATGCTATTAAACATCAATTGCAGATGAAGAAATTTTTTTTTTTGTATTTAAAAAGCGATTTAAATTTCTTATTTAGGAATTTGTATAAGAATATGTCTATTTCTGAACACGTGATTTTTGATTAGTGACGTAAAGGAAAAATATTTTTATCGTAGTCGAAAATATTTATATTTAAATTTACTTTTGAAATAGGAAAGCTAATATTTTTGATTTTTAAATATTTCAATTTATTTTGGTAAATACTTGTAATTTCGGGTTTCAGCGAAATAACGACATTCGGTGTATTTTAGAGTTGGAAGACATCTTTAAGAAGTCTATGAAACTGATTCCACTCAAACTACTATTTTTGATAAATGTTTCTAAAGAATTGAATAGTTTATTAAAGCAGTTTTTATGTGGTTATACGTTTGGCAAATGTGCAAAAAAACATGCTGTTTGAAATAATTAATCTGGATATGTATCGCTTACAAAAACAACGCGAGACAAATTAAGAGGAGGAAGGTAATCAGCAGAAAACTGGGACCATTGACTGTGACACGACATTCTCAAAATTGAGACATGAAAAGATCTTTTTCTACGAAAGCATTCAATGAGTTTACTCTTTTGTTTTTTCATTCCATAAACAATTTTAATTATGTCGCCGTAGCGACGAAATTTAAAATATGTTTCATAAATGTAAGATAATGTTTGTTAAGCACATTTTCGTATTTGAACGATAAGTACTTAATAAGATGTAGTTCGTTGCTAAAAATATTTGGCGAATTATCTATGTCGTGCATCTCACTTAAAATTAACTTTTAATTGTGTAATTAACATTTGTGGGACATGTAACATTTTGATAAATTCTCTTTTCAAAAAAACATATTTTTTGCATTTTAGCGATACATTCTAAAAAAGGTTTCGTTTGATTATAAAGTTCATAGGCATATCAGTCAGTCATGAAATACCTCGTTTTTTTTTATCTCCATCCTACCCATAAATATGTCTTCTTAACTAAATGAAAAGTAAAAACTAGATAAATTCTCTTATACAGTTTTTTATATTTTAGAGAGGCGTTCTTAAAAAGCCTTCATTTGATTATAAAAATCATTGGTAAGTCACTTATTCTCCAAATATCACTTTTGTTTTTCTCTGTTTTAAACATTTTTTAATTATGTCATTAATATTAACTACTGGAAATGTAGCGTGACGAATTATTAAGCGTTTTTTTTATATTTTGAAGATATATTGTTAAAATTGCTTCTCTTAGCAGTAAAAATCACTGGCTTGTAAATGAGTTTCTAACATGTTTTGTGTTACCTTTAAATAAGCAATCTTTAATTATGTCTTTCTAAGTGCAGAAAATGTAACATCTAGATAAATTCTTTTTTTTTTTTTTTTTTTTTAGAAATATATTTTTGAAAAGTTTTCATTTGATGATAAAAAACATGGTAACAACAAACAACAAAAACAATAAACAAACATCCAAATATCTCTTTTGTATTTCTCCGTTAAAATCATCTTTTAATTTTATCACTTTAACCACTAAAAATATATAACATTTAGATTTGTTATGTTATGCACGTTTTTATTTTGGCGCACAATTCTTAAAAATGTTTCTTTTAGAGACAAAAATCATTGGCATGCCAATGAGTTTTCAAATATCTGCTTAGTACTTCCCTTTTACAAAGAACTTTTTCAGTAACTTTATCTACTGAATGAGTAAAATCTAGATAAATTCTGTTATATACCTTTTTTGTTGCGATAGATTCTTAAATGATTCATTTGGTATGATTTTGGTAATTCATTTGGTAATTTCATTTGGTAATTCATTTGTTTGTTAAAATATGTTTAAAATTCCCTATAAATAAAACATCATGGGTAAATATTATAAATAAAGCTTGAGGTATCGATTTAAGTATCGTTATTTTTTTTCCAAATCTAAATCTATAATTATTAATAATTAAAATTAAATTTTAAAGAAAAATAGATTTTCGAATACATTTATTTAGATAGCTCCCTTTATTTGAAGCTATATTTGTAAAAATTTAGACCAGATATTTATAACTATGAAAAGCAATTTTATGTATTCTGTCTTAAAATATTTTTTAAAAATCTTATGATAAAAAGAAAGACAGAATCTTCTTTGGTTCGAAAGGAAAGTAATAACATCAAAGAATATATAAAAACTAAATCAATATTAGAAGCATGGAACAGTATAAATTAAATAAAGATTAAAAATGTCAATAAAAACTATTTTATTTCTTATCGGGTTAAGAATTATGAATATATATTGTTGAAAATTATTAAAGAGAGAATCAGTTCAAAGATATTTAATACAAAATAACTTTTAGATGAATTTAACATCGCAGTGTTACTTAATTTTCAAAAGGAGCTTATGTTTTGATATGTCTCCAGAAGCAAAAATAATTAACTTCAATTCACTCTCTCTATAGATATCTTATTCAAATTTTCCATTGTTTAGAAAATATTTATTAATCATCCACTCAAGTTGAAATAAATTTTAATTTTTAGGGAATAAACCAGTATGTTAATACTCTTTTCTCAAATATCAAAATTTATAATTAAATTTAATTCATTAATTTTAATTTCATGTGTGATAAAAAAGCATGATTTTGTAGTGATGTCATCTGTTGCCATTGACAATTACTGTCTCCATTTTTACAAGTCTTAAATTCATTTTTATTATCTTGTAAATGAATTTATTACTTCCTTTGAAAATTCAACTTTATGGTTTTGAAATAAATTAGTGAAAAAGATGGAAAGCGGGTGTGAGAGAGATAAATAATTTTTTATAAAAATTAGGGAAACCGAATTTTTTCTAATCAAAAAAAAAAAAAAATAATAATAATTGATGAATATTATTTATACAGGAGTTTCTGCAACACAGTGCAATGAAAAATCTGCAATAGCGAATTTGTTCGAGTGTCGGCTAAAAATATTCCTGTTTTCTGATTGATTCTTATTGAAGTATAAAAACATTCGAAACAATGACTATGCAGATTAGATTAACGGTTGAGACCTTTGCTATACAATGTAAAATTTAATAAAAAGTAATTAAAATAAAATCATTCTTTGTTGACCTAAATAAGAATTGATTTTAAAAAGTTTTTTCATTTATTATTTGTTGATTTCGAATACTATTTAAAAAAATTAAGAGTTAAAGACTAGAAGATCGGAAATTATTTAGAAAATAGTATTTGAAATCGATTTTTCTTCTATTTAAAATTTATCGTAGCGAATGAAATGAAATAGTTAAAACTAAAAGGTACATGTCGAAGCATTTTTGATTTACGGAAGTTTGGCAAATCAAATGCCTAGTACTAACTAAAAGAAAATGGAACTAAAAGCACTTAGTGTAACATTGTTAGCAACTTAGGGGGTGTAACGACATAAGGATAAGAACATGGTCGTTGACATTTTACAACATGGAAATTATACTTGCACTTGGTATTTAAAAAACTTATAATTTTTTTTTATGAAGCATGACTATATTTACATTTTTTGCATAAGAATAAAATATTTCGTTGTATTATTATTTATAACAATTTTAGATCTTAGATTTAAATTATTACATAATTAGTAGAAATGAAATACATAAAAAAATTGTACATTTCATTTTTCCCTATGTATGAATGTCATTTCTTTCTCGTGATTTTTTTTTATTTCTTTTTATTTTGTAATATAAATCTCCATTAGTTGCATAAAATTATCATTTGCATTGATGTGGCTTGCTGTAAAAATAAATATTCGAAATAATATAAAACCTTATAGTTAGGTAAATAATAAGAAATATTCGAAGTTATGAAAATCCAAAATTAATTGAAATTTCATAAAAACGAAAATAAACACAAATACTTGAAAATTCGAGATCAATATTCAAATTTATAAAATCGCGAAAAAAAAAACTTAATAAAAAGAAATTTTGAATAGCGTGATTTTCAAATCACGTCAGTTTGGTTTAAAATAAAACAAAGTGTTTGCCGTTATTTTTCCACCTTTCGCCAAGCGGTGGGGCAAAATAAGATTTTACCGAGCAAGCATATTCCATGTAGGTGCGTTCGCCTAAATTACATTCCTGGAGTTCAGCTTGGAGTTGGCCGACATTCCACCCTTTCTTCGTAATAGTCTATTTTTTAGAATAAATATTAACAATTTCATTGTTTTAACAATTAATTTAACCAAATTTTAATCCAATTTTCTCATGATAAATTCTTCTTTTTTTTTTCTGTTGATTTAACCACTATTTTTGAAAAATCTGCAATCCTGCTTTCCATTTAATGTCAAATGACCTGGATGTTTATTAGACTTGACTGACAGACTATTGATCAATGAAGGCAATTAAAATATTTCTCTCATGTTTTAAATCATTGAATTGAAAAATATTTATTTGATTGATCTTTATTACTTTAGCAGTTCTTTGATTGGATTGAATTGGTGTGTCTGCAAAATTTGTGTCTTATTCTCTAATTTCCCCCAGTATTTCCTTTGATTGGTTTTTTCATGAGACACAGATCATCATTCTTATTTAATGTCTTTATCCATTTCCTTAAATTTCTACACGCTTTCGTTCTAAAATAAAAAAGGAAATATGCGTAATTAGCAGGTCATATAGTTTACACTGAAAAACTTGTATCTAGCTTTAGAAGAAAAATTGCGATTTAAAATATTAACGATGTTGACAATCGAATGTGGGAAGAATTCTCTTCAGTTTCGTAGTTATTAAATGTTGATATCGAGACTCCTTTAATTTGCATTTCAATGCATTTTATTTGGGTGGAAAATGTGTAAACCCATAAATTGAAAGGAGAAAAAATTGTTTCAAAATCAAAAAAAATATATAACATTTTTAATACTTAATTTTATATAAGAGTAAAATAAATTATCTGACATTTAATTCTATTTATACAAGAAAAATTCTGAAATGCCAGTTTGAATTATACTCTCATGAAGGTTTTGAAAAACTATTCGCTTATAATAATTGCAATCTATAATTAGAAACAATTATTATATAAATAATCTTTCATTAAATATTTTACGATCCATTTACCAATAGAGTTGATATTTTATGAGATTTGAATATTTTAAACATCATAATATTAAATCAATTAAATTTCAAACCTGAAAGAATTACAATAATGCCACTTAAATATTACATTATAATTAGAATTATTATACTATAATAATTAGAAAAACTATAGCTACTATGTAATTCTATAAAATATATTCCTCAAAATTCATAAAAAAATATAATAAGTAATAACTGCATTTAAGCTGCCTAAAATATGGTACAAATGTAAAATTTATAAAGTAAAAATAATAATTAAGTTTAAATTAGTTAAGCTCAGTTTAAATTAGTCCTCAGTTTAAATTAGTTAAGCTTTTATGATATCAAAAGATCTTTAATTTTGTAAACATTTGATTGCTGATGTAAAATTACATTGCACACCAAACAATTAAAAAAAAAATAAATATAAACTATGAGCATAGAATTTCCTTTTTTTACGAAATAAAAGTTTTAGCAAACAATTTTAAAAATGGTAAATTTATTTATTGTGTCAATAACAATAAAATTGCATCAGAATTGTTTACTGTAGTAATGTGTTTATATATTTTGCTGAAGCAGTTTTCAGATATTTTTATTTATATTGTTTAATTGTCAGTATTTTAAATTCACACACAATTCACAATTTAATTAATGCCACATAGATCTTGTATTTTTCCCTCATGACGAGAAATGTCCTCTAAGAAAAATATTTAAAGTGCACAGTTAAGTTATATAGAACATTTAATTAAAATGAAATAATTTCCAAAAAAGCAAATACTAATAATTCCTCGTAAGTGTTGAGGTTTATACAAGCAATTTTTTTATTTACTAAACTACATACACTTATATAAAACTTTTTATTTATATTCATAAATATGTAGTTTTATAATATATGACATGACATCTATAATATATGCGTATGTATATACGTATACATTATGGATGTCATATGTTATATATATATATATATATATATATATAAATATATATATATATATATATATATATATATATATATATATAACTAAGTATTTATAATATATATATATTTCTTTTATTACTTAAATAATTTACATGAAAACGAAAATTTGAGTGCAAGGTTAGAGATTTAAAAGGAAATTTAAATGAAACAATATGACGAACTATTAAATGTAAGTTTGCTTATTGTATATCTATTGTTCTATCTGTTAACTATCGTTACTATGTTATTGTGACTTGAAAATTGTGGATTCGGTACTGATGTTACCATAAATAATTATAGATGCTGCCCATGGATATTAATTGATCTCAATGTTATTTTTATAAGAGTTGATGAGATAGTAAAATTGGGAAATTTAGATGAAAATTCAAGAGAGATTTCGATTATATTATACCTCTATTTAGAGAAATACTTTTTCCAAGTGAATATATTTTAAGATTAATTCGGGCATAAGTTATAAGTTAAATATTCAATAGTAATCCTTTGTGTATAAGAAAAATCCAGCTGTATTTGGTTATAGTTTGTAAATATTTATAATTGAAATTACGATGAGAAATCTGTATAATCATCTTGCGAGGAACTGAATTATGCGGGATTTAAAAAATAATTCAAATTTGGGCATATTTTATACATTAAAGTAATAAAGAATTGAATAATAATCAGTTAAGATCATTGGAGAGGAAGTTCGTTTTTAGAGTTTTAAGGTATTTTAATTGAGAAAAAATAATTCGTTGTAAGAAACTTATGAACATAATCAGTTTTAAAAACAAGAAATAAATAAAAAAAGTAAATAAATAGAAATGTTAGCAAATAACTAAATAAAAATCAATCTAGAATTAAATTCTTATCTCAATAGAATAAAGCAGCCAATTCCTAAGAAACTGACTAAAAATATTTGAAAAAGGAAAAATCGTCCAATTTTTTCCGTTAGGTGATTTTTAATGCTCATATTTACTGAAACACCTCTTTTCCTCAAAGCACCGGTTTTGACACCCCATGAGTGTGAAAATTTCCTTTCGAACTACTATAAGAATTTCCAGTGTGAAGGGATTTCTTGAAATAGCTTATAACTTATAAAATAGCTTATAACTTATAAAAAAGTTATTTAATAACGCTTTTTAAAACGCGTTATTTCCTTGGTGCGTAATGTTGATAACTAGTTATCCAAACATAACTGATTTTGCCGTCATAAGGCAGGCTGCAATTTCGGCAGATCATCCGATTGAAACTCCGTTTTATAGTGTACAAATAAATGCCTTCTTATCGATGTCGTAGTGTGACGTAATTAAAACGTTGTTATCTGATGTCATGGATAGTATAAACCAATGAGAATTTACTTACATTCCGGTTCCATTTCCGATTGTTTTTATTTTTCTCTGATTATTTCCATTGTTTTTATTTTCGATTACTAAATATCTGTTAACAAAATGAATAGTAAATAAATAATTTTTGCTGCAAGTACAGTAATCTCGTGTGCTGCTAAATATAAATAATTTAATTCAATAATCATATATTCTATATAGCAGGGGTGGCCAAACTTTTGAGATCCGGGGTCTACTCCACATTTAAAAACTCGAAAGTGGTCTACCAATGGCAGAGTTAAATTAACGTACATATTTATTATTGGCAACATGAAAAAATGGTAAATTATGTAATTTTTCTAAAAAAATTTAATATTAATAGTTACAAAATAAAAATTTATTGACGAAAATAATCAATGTATTTATATATCAAAAACTGACCATCCTATTGACTTCCTTTAGTTGAAATTTGGCACTGTATATCTGCAACAAGTTAATCATATTGTGGCTGGTACAAGCTTATTGCAATGCATAAACACGAAATTAATTGTTCATCTGTTAATGCGACCAATGTTTGTTTTTTGTTCATGGTTGAAAAAGCAGATTCGCAAAGATACCTCGATCCAAAGTATGATTTCAAATACAAAATCAATTTGTAAATATTTGGAAACGTTTCCTCAGAAATTAATTTCCAAAACTCAGTATCGCTAAATATGCGCTTGATTTATAAGAAATATATCGCATCTTAATTTAATAAATCCTATTTTTTCAGATACTCCATCAATGTTGACTTTTTCATTAAATGGAAATATCACAAAATTGAGTATTTCTTTCAACCTAATAAGTCAGTGAATCTTCTTTCAAATTCTTCACACAAAACAAGTAAGTATTAAGCGAAATCTTTGAAGTCTTGGTTTGGATTATGGATGCACTCTTCCTCCTTGTTTTTGAAGTCTCTCAATTCAGGTTTTCTTAATTGAAATGCATACCTTTCTATACTTTTTTTTAAAGTTTTAATCGTGCTCATCATCTCTGTTTTAGGTTTTAAATCGTAAATCTTTAATCATAAATGTTTAAATTGGAAATTTTTGAACAGTTTGTTTTGAGGTTTAAAGCGTAGATTGTAGTAAACTTTTATTTTAAATAATTCATTGATTCTATGTCATAAGTCATAAATTGAATTGTTAATATCCGAGATCATTATCGAGATGGTCACGCGGACTACCTAAAATGTCTTTCAGTCTACCAATCGACCACGGTCGACGTCTTGGCCACCCCTGCTATATAGGATTAAGGTTAAAAATTTCTTATTCATATATTTTAATCTATATGATTTACTAATAATTATCATATAATATTGGACTTTTATTGTTCAAAAATAATTAAAGTCCAATATAAACTGAATAAACAGCAGAGAGAAATGTTCTTAGATAAATTGGTCATATATATATATATATATAAATTGATCATATATAAATTGGTCATATATCGTGGGCCCTCCTTTGCATATTTTAATTTTGAGGCTTTCATGCCTCTTGATTTAGCAAAAGGAGCTCTTCAAATGATAGAAGGTGAAGATTTAGACTTCTCGGTTGTTGTTTGAGGTAATCTGGTAACTGGGAGTGACAGAGTATCCGTTTGCGTACTTATGCTTCTGGTGACTTTTTTTGCAGCGGCCGCATAACTCTTTCCAGGCTGCGATGTTCGAGAGGTAACTTGTTTTCTAGCCTCATGGTAGGAACATTTATTTTTATCTTTAAAGGTGGTAATCTCTTTTTCAAGTACTCATTGAGAACAGCTACGAGAATAGGAGGGATTGTCACCATGACAGTTGACACATGCCTCCTTTGCTGTGCAGGTCGAATTATCGTGGCCAACTGCTGCGCAGCAAGCGCAAGTCAGTTTGCCTCTGCAAGCACTCGAGTGCCCAAAAGGTTGGGACTGAAAGCATCGCAAGGGATTTGGTATATAAGGCCAGACGGGAAGATTCATATATGCAGCTTTTATATTGTCTGGAAGATTTGGTGCCGCAAAAGTCAGAATGAGATGTTTAGTATTGGTAAACTGTCCATCTCTTCTGACTGTGATGCGTTTAACACCACAGACCTTCTTACTCTTCAAGGATCTCATTCGTCGGCGAGTTCAACAAATTTCTTGCGGAAATTACAACTTGCGAAAAGTTCAAGTTACCATGAGGCGAGACAGTTACCTCAATGTTTGCTAACAATTGCACTCTGTTGAGCATTGCCACTTGAGTAGAGTTCGCAGCCTCCACCAACAAGTCACTTGATCGCAGCTTGCGGATATCTCTTACTTCTCCGATTACTCCCGATATTCCATTTTGTATTAAAAAGGGGGACATATTTTGAAATGAGACCTCCTTTTTTTATGACATAAAACTTCGTATTTTTATTTTGTACACGATGCTCTCGAGGGAGAGATGAAAACATTTTGTTTTTCTTAGATTTATTTTAAAATTTTGGGACCTGACCGCACCAAACACCACCGAGTCCAACAAGGGAATGCAGACCAGCTGCACCAGTGCTAGTCAAGTCCTATACACTCACAGTAAACCTCTGTGATGGCCTATACCCTTAACGAGTCATCCAGGAGATGTACCGATCGCTTGATCCATAAAGCCGATTGATGTGCTAAGGACCACAACACACCTCCAGTTTATCTGAAGCAGAGGCCAAAGTAATGTATTGGTCTCTGGGGGCCTTAATTACTAGGACCCTCCTTTCCAGGGACACGGTTCTCCACGCACGGCAAACACGTGGGTGATTTAGTTCCCAAGAGTAGCTATTAGCAACAGAGCGGCGACAGCTGCTCAGGGGGAGCCCTCAACTTCGAAAGAGGCAACCACAATGAGGGAGAAAAGGAAGAAAAAGCAGAAGGAGAGAGAGAAGAATATAAAGTAGAGGACAGATCACTGGGGTACCTCGGGATTGTGTTTACTTAAAGAAAGCAAACCCCCTGAGGGGGTTTATAGTAATGAAACTATAAATATAAATATTGTTATTTAACATGGTTTGCAAAAGAAACTTCCCACAAATATTTTCACTCCTATTATTTTTTATTATACTTCAATATAAATATTAAAATATATATATGTGTGTGTGACGACAACGAAGTATAACGTGTACTTTACGTTTTACATAATAAATAAAAGATATTCAAAAAAATAATTTTATAAGCATTTTCCACTTAAATTTATAATTAGTATAAACCGAATCAATTCTTAATTTCTCACTAATTGTCTTTAGAAAACTTCTTAAGTTTTCAAGCGAAAATAAGAGCAATGAAAACTGAACATTCTAAATAATTACAGTGGTAACTGATCAAGAGATTTTTTTTCTTTTAATATATGTGTATACTTTTTATCTCTACAAAATCTCTACATTTTATCTTTATTATCTACTCATTTTATCTCTACAAAAATATATAAATAAGTAATATTTAAAGAATAATTAATGAGTTTCAAAATGAATAATTATTTATTTAGATACTCTGATAATGATGAACTGTTTCTCATTTGTGTTTATGGCAGTTGACAGTGTTTGATAATTGCTTCATGTTCACACTCACATGCTGCTCAGTTTTACACCAGGCGACTGCAATTAGATGCACATAAAACTTTTTTTCAGTATATTATAAATAGAATTTTACTACTTTGAGAATATTTTGTCTTTAAAAAGAAAAAGTCCAGTAACATTTCCTACATGAAAAGATATACGTATTAATCTTGCGATGTATGTCATGTAGATTCCTGTCATGTAAACTTAGGGGAGAAATTTCATGGAACATCTTTTTTTTCAAATGACTAATAACTAAAACAAGAAAAATTTTGAAGTATGTAATAGTGAATTTATTAGAAAATATGTAAATTCATTTTTGCAAATTCTCTTGTTTTAGATTATAAAAAATTCTTATAATACAATATTCCTATATTAAATCAATAAAATATTTTTACACTTCCCTGAGGTCGGTCGTTTCGGACGGACCGTGATCATGCATGCACTGTGCATGTATGTGAAACAATCTGCCTTAAAGAGTGGGAACATAATTCAGTAATTTTTATGTATAGCGACTGAAAACAATTTTACAAAATGTCTTTTAAAGCAACATATCCCTTACTTTAAAAGAATGTTATGAGGTTTCAAAACAAAATACGAATCAAATATTAAATAAAAAAAAGAAGCTCAATGTAGGACACGATGGAAATATCAAGTATTTACACGGATTTATTTTATGTGATAGTAAAATTAAACTGTTTTTTTATTTGCTCTCAATGATGTCAAATGCTGTAAGGGATAATGTGATTTCTAAAACACCTGAAAGCTTTGTTCATAGACAACGAAAGACTTAGATAATATTATCACTCTTTATCTATCTTTATTTCCCATAAATTTAAAAGAATCAAATATTTTATAATTTTATGGATGCAATTATAAGAAAATTTAGTATCACCAACTCATGAATTATAAGAATAATTGCATTAGATCTCCATTGAAAATAATAAAATAAAGAATTGCATTGACTTTATAGTTTGTGAAAAAAATTGAGTTATTAACAAAAGATGGATGATCTGACTTAGGACAAATATACCTAGTACAGGTGCAAAGAAAGAATGAATGTTATTTAAGCTCTCAGTTTTCTCATTAAAAAATACAGTACTTGGTCTAGACGTTTTAATAAAGTTTAAAAATATTCCTTAGAATATCTAGAAAATTCAATTTTATTAAATAGTTTTTCATAAAGAAATCAACTCAATTGCTGAATTATAAAAAATTTTAAATGGTTGATTTTCTTCTGGTGTATATTAATCATTAGAAAACTCAAAAATATTTATTGGACATATCTCGTGGTATTATTTTTCAAAACACATCACACACACTAAACTGAGTAATAAAATAAAACATTTTAGAGAACGGGAAAATAAGAACTAGGTAATTTCTGTTAATGGAATTTCATTCACTACAGTACTTGATTAAACTAACATAAATCAAGTACTCTACTAAGATGTACTACTAAGATGTTGTACTGAGATGTATAAAAAATATGTTTCAAAATATCATCGCGTGCACTTTTTTTTTCTAACTCTATAAATTATGTTTAGTTTGTAACTGTGATTCCACCACGAAATATTTAAACTAATTTCTTAATTTCATTTAAAATTCAGGAAAAATAAGCATATATTGTCTTTCTTTAAATTAGTAATGTGTGCAATAAATACAAAAACACTTCTTTAAATCATTGATTACCTATTTAATTTCTATTATTGTTTTTTAAATGTGATTTTCTCATCTAATATAAATTGCAGATTAAATTGTAAAGCAGAAATGGCAACAAGTACTAGGTTGCGTACACCAATATCTTCAAAGGTCAAAAAGAGGTCACAATCTAAAGTTGCGAAAATCAAATCCATCAAAACCCCATAATTGTCTGGACCGGATCAGGTGTGCGCTAAATGTCGAGACATGTTATCCTATTGGGTCGTGAAAACACGTTACAAGACTTGAATAGGGTCATCTGTAAGATAAGTAAGCGCCAGAACAGCTCCGTTGCAAAAGCGTGGATTCAACGTAACATATAAGAGTGTGAACATGAAAACGAATCTCAAAGCTACTGAAAGAGTCGCATTCGTGTCTAGTGTCTCAAACAACAGCGCAAGAGAAGGGAATTATACTTCGTTACTGCCTTGTATATCACGATGAAATTTATATACATTCAAACCTGTTTCTTTGTGGTACATGAAAATTTTAATCCGATTTGAATATAATTGTTAAAATTAATAGAAGACTAAATAGTTTAAACGGTTATTTAGTTTTTCTTATATTTTTCACGAATATTTCATCCCATTCCATGAATCTTACGTCAGGTAATTACGTTACATCTGTATTGTTACCCTAGTACAAACTAGATCCAGTGCTTTCAAGTTTCTAGTTTAGTACTGGCTTTTTTCTTATCACAGTATTTTCTTTTATGCGGTGACAATCCATCATACAAAAGTGTGTGTGTGTGTGTGTGTGTGTGTGTGTTCTCTAAAATAATTGTTTAACACCTTAAAGCACGAATTTTTTTCGAAAAAATTTCCAAAAATTATCCATATGCCATCTATGTTAAAAGTTTAATTATAATTTAATATTAATATAGATGGCATATAATTTAGCCTATCTAGTTTTACTAGAACGGGTCTGAGACGGGCATTAGAAATAACAAAAGCGCCCGTGTGAGAAAAGCATGTGGCAATGACATTCGCCCGACGGCAAAAACATTGAGCTTATTTTTCTCAATCAAATGTGAGGCATAATGGGGCAATGAAAATGGATGCATAACGGATTGTATATCAATAATATTTTGTACATTTCCTTTGTTAATATAAAAATTATATATTTAATGTACTATATTATCAATGAAAAATAATATTTTAATTTGAGTAAACTAATTGCTACTAATGAAACTTATAACTAGGTATCAAAATATAAACTATCTGCAAAATTCTAGCAAAATGCTGATCTATGAACTATCGCGAAGCTTTTCAAGAGAATTAAGCTTTATTTTAAAACAAAAAATTGGATATCAGAAAATTGTTGTGAATTTTTTATCAATATTGCCATATGACGTTTCATGAATGTTCCTTCAATAACTCATGATCTAAGGATACATCTCAACGTAAGGTTTCAGGTAGTCACGTGTTGCAACTTCCACGCTATCAGAAGGCAGAACAGCACTTTGATCAACAGTTGCTGGAATCGAACTCTGCACTCAGAAAAGGGATGTCCTCTCATGTATTTTCTTCTACAGTCAAATAGATTGAAATCATCGTGGCGTGGTGGTCAATTCCTTAATAGTATCTAACTTTATAACTTCATTTGGAATGATGAAACAAAAATAATCACTCAAATATTGACTGAAGAGACAACTTACTACTTAAGAATTTATTTTTTACAAATAAATATTTTTTTATTTCTAATGCGGGCACCCTTGGGCAAGTAAGTACATTAGCCCATTTGCCGCAACAAGGTCGGAAACTGCTACTCATTTTATCGTTATGGTGCGACCACCAGGAGATGGCGGGTGAGACGTAAGAGTCACGTGTTATCAGAAAAGTCAATTTCAACAATTTAGAGAAAGGAGGAGGAAACGAGAAGAAAGCGCCTCAAATTAGGTTACCTTATTTAGCTAATTAGCACCTTTTGATGTAGAATGAAAATAAAATATGTATGTGTTAGGCTTTTTCGAAGAATTGAAATACCAGAATAGAAATATATAAATACATATATTAAGCTATGTTAGACAAAACATTTAGAATGAAAATATTTTTATTTTGTCATGAAAATTTCATTATTAGATAGATTTTAGAATTTATTTCGTTCACAAGAACAGGAACAAAAACTGTTTGTAGACACCGAACGATAAATAATTTATATGCCCAAAATTTTTTTATTTTCATTGTGTTATCGTAATAATTTTTGAGAAAATAGGGAAGGGTGAGATTTTCTAGAATATGCTTGTTGTTAATTTAGATGAAGACAGTTTTCATGTAAGGAACATCCATTTTAGGCAAAAATGAAACTCCGTAAGTAATAAATTAACTTTTTACAGCCTTTTTTTTTATTCAAGATACATATTTCATCATATTACGACATACTAATATTTTAAAATATTGTGGAATTTATTTTAATTCATATATATTTATAGTAGGAAATATATTACGCACCTATGGAATCATTTAAAATAATTTGAGGGAATATAAAATATGTATATATTACTCAGTAAAATCTATCAGTTAAATAGTTCTTAAGAATTTTGATTATATAACCTAATTTTATCAAAATTTTTATGTGTAATATTAAGTAAAAAAAAGGATAACATCAACAAATTCTCAAAATTTTTAAAAATAAAATT
Source organism: Latrodectus geometricus (assembly GCA_026290005.1). Taxonomy (NCBI): domain Eukaryota; kingdom Metazoa; phylum Arthropoda; class Arachnida; order Araneae; family Theridiidae; genus Latrodectus; species Latrodectus geometricus. The sequence continues at coordinate 35,163 of JAPDSC010045539.1, forward strand.
CATGCAGATTTCGCATAAATAATAAATGTTAATATAAGGGAAAATATAGTTTTTGGAGTTGACGAAGAAGAGGAAATGCCTTCAGGGAGGTCTTTCTAATAGAAAGTGACCCGAATTCTCGTTAACGTGCAAGAAAAATCTTACACAGTCACTCCGTTTGGTTCATGCAGATTTGAAACCACTAATTTCAGGACCAAACTCCTAATTTCGCAAAATGCAAGAATGCTATCTGTTTGGCTGAGTCAACCTTCTTATAAAAAATCTACATAATTTTGAGATCTTCCAAAGCTGATCTGTATTTATTATTTTAAAATTTCATTTCTTATACTTCTTATGGATACTTATTATTTTATTAATAAGTATCCATAGAAGTGTCCGAATCCCAATCAATTGTACCACTTTCAGAAGGAGTATCAGTTTCTGATTCGGATCCTATATCAAAATTTAATGTTTCAATTGTAGTCTCCACAAGTCCATCAATTTTCCAATATTCTGCTTCGATTTTTTCTACATGACAGCAGTATTTTTGCCAGGTTTCTCCCGAGACTCTTTAAATTGCATTTGACACCAATTCCTTCATTGTTTTCAAACTGAGATCAGCTTCGACTTTTTTTCGCGAACATGACGCTTTACTGCTGCACAAGCTAATTCAATAGGATGTAAGTCACAATGGTAAGGATCTTAGAACGGAATGACCTTCTGCTTTTAAAAGTTCGTCAATGTGATATTTATTCGTAGGTGGAGCATTCATTTTAATTAATTGAAACAGTTCAGGCTTTCTCATAGTGCTGTCATACTGTATTTTTTGGCTTACTAAGTATTTACACATTTTAGCTTTCATTGAATATTTCGTCGGTACTGGATCCAAAATCCTCCTATGGTACGATACATTATCCATTATAATGATGGAATTACAAGGGATGTTAGGCAGCAATTTTTCTCTCATATCCCCTTTTCAAAATTTTCGTAATTCATTTGCCCATGGTAATCACCTGTTGTACAGCCTGCCTTAAATACTAATTCTGCATTTGGCACAAATCCATCTTTTGATCTAGCATATACAACAATTAACCTATTACCAGCACCATCTTTTACGAAAGCACCAAGTTTTTCATCTTGCCAGCATTTTGAGAAGGAAAGGTTGTTGTCAATCTAGGTTTCATCCACACAAATAATGTTCTTTTTTCTGGCTTTCTAGATATTTTTTTTTATTTCTCTCAAGTACCGGCATCTCCATGAAATTATGTCTGGCTGTACAATCAGTAGTTTCCTTTTATTTTGGCATCGTTTCCAACGAAATCGAATTTGATGCAGGACTTTCCTAAGAGATTCCCTTATCCAAGAAAAATTAATCTTTTCTTTCAACACTGGCATTAATACCCAGATAGCAAACAACGTCCAGTGAACATCCCTCGGACATCCAAAACATCCATATTTGATCCTCCGACGTCTTGGATGTGATTTGGACGTCCCCTGGATGTTCTTTGAGAAAGTCCTCAGGACAGCCTTGTAAAGCTGTTCTAAGTATGTCTTTTTA